>WEIB01000034.1:0-50153 GCA_015476505.1 Urochloa ruziziensis
ACACGGACACTACCGAAAAGATAATAAAAAACTATAATCTTAAACCTAACCAAAGCTAGCTATATAACTTCTACATGTTAATAATCCCGACGTATGACGACTCTATAGATCCAAGATAGATTTTCCCATCGTCTCTCTCAACCACTTCGGCTGGCCTCACGTTCTTAGGCCCCTTCATCTCTTGTAGGTTCTTGCCATCAGCGTCGATCCTAACAGCGAGTACATGTCTCTCAAAACTACACAGTGACTCATACTTCTCGCGGTTGAATGCCACCCAATAGCCTCCCTTTCCATCGGGCCTCACATTATTAGGGTATCCCGACAGATCGGCAAACGGCTCGGACGTGTTGTCCTTGGGTCCTCGGATCCAATACTTCATTAGTTTGCATGGTCCCGTAAGTGCGACGAGGAGGTGGGTCCTATCGACGCTGATAGCAATGCCGTTAGGGTACATCAGGCTGGACTGGAGCACGGTGACTTGACTAGTCCGTGGATCGTACTTCATGATGCGCCCCATTGAGTCTCTCGTCCTGGTAACCATGTCATGTTTCGCCCGCGTGTAAGTCGTGCTGCTGTCGGTGAAGTAGACCTTTGCACTCATTCTGACTATGTATGTAACTGGCCCAGGCTGTTTCCCAAATGCCCCGGCGATACCCTCTCTCTCTTCTACTTTAATCTTTTGCTGCCATCATATACATACACTGCGCTATATAACTCGTCATAGCATTTTCTAAAAATAACAACAACAACTCGTGACAGCAGGGAAAAAATGATGTTGCTTCCATCTGTAGTCACTCGGAAGTGAGCAACCAGCCAACAACAAATATAATTGGCGGATTGATCTCGGACATTAACGGCCGCCTTGCTAAGCACAGTAAGTTGGTGGCATACGAATGAACTCAGTCCTCACTCGTAGCCCGCACATGAATCACTCAATGTGTGACTACCTTGGCTCGGCTAAACTTTTCAGCCGACTCGAATTTAGTTAGGTTGTGCTCCAATTCCTTTGGGCCCTTGTCCTCCGTCCATGCCCACCAAAATTGCTTGACGTGAAAAAAAAAATGCAACGCAACATTTGGCACTATTATTAGAAGAAGACAATCGGCTTTGCATTAGCAGCATCTGACGACCTTTTCCATGTCAGCTTTAATTAGGGGCAGTTGTTAGTACGATGTTCTGGTACGGTCTTAATCACGTTACTAATCATTGGGTGCCTTGCACTTTTTCATGATTTCGTCGCACGCATACCAACCGGCCAGCCGGAGCACAATTATGCTCGTATTTTTGCTTATACATATGTAACATCTTATACTAAAAGGAGGAGAGAAGAGCTGGCGAAAGGAATCGAATCTATCGATCGATGGGATCTTGCTGTTCTCATCAATCGATCGACAGGACGCTGACACGTCCCGACCTAGAACGAGCCGAAACAAGAGAGACAGAAAGTAATACCCGGCTTTTGCTTATTCATTTTCCGTTTCATTCCTCTCCATTATATATATGTGTGTGTATTGATTATTGATTCCATCCATCCATTATCTGAATTATTGATTGATTGGTTTATTCCGGGCCCTGCCTTTACTCATCTCTGATTCTCGGCCTATCTCACAAATCCGAACGCTGCAAGACATACACACAAAGACAGAGAGAGGGCAAGAACCTGATGCTGCCGTGCAAACGACCATGGAGGCATCGAGCACAAGTAAGGATGGCAGATATACGCATAGGGCGCGCCACTGCATCGCACGTACCCGGCAGACAGCAGCAACGCAACACGGGTGGCATGCAACAAAACTGCGCACAGCCGCACAAGGCCGCTACATGGAAAGATTTGGAGCAGCCCGTAAGGGACTCGGCTATAATCGGCAGGGTTAATTTTCTCACCAGAGCAACGTGATCTGCCAGTTTGAATCATACTCGGACCATATGTAATTCAAGCATATCATAATTCACAGACCTGCAACTTTTTTATATTAATTAAAGTATATAAAGACCAACACAAAGAAAAATACAGAAGTCCTACCGCGACATATATAAAAATCAAAAACAAATAATAATGTATCTTAAACTTAGCACGTGCTAACAAAAGGAAGTACACGAGGACTACCGAAAAGATATTAAAAAACTACAATCTTAAACCTAATAACTAAGCTACCCATATTAACTTCTAGGTGTTAATAATCCCGACATATGACGACTCTATAGATCCAAGATATATTTTCCCATCGTCTCTCTCAACCACTTCGGCTGGCCTCACGTTCTTAGGCCCCTTCATCTCTTGTAGCTTGTTGCCATCGGCATCGATCCTAACGGCGAGTACATGTCTCTCAAAACTACGCGGTGACTCATACTTCTCGCGGTTGAACGCCACCCAATAGCCTCCCTTTCCATCGGGCCTCACATTATCAGGGTATCCCGACAGATCGGCAAACTGCTCGGACGTGTTGGCCTTGGGTCCTCGGATCCAATACTTCATTAGCTTGCATGGTCCCGTAAGTGCGACGATGAGGTGGGTCCTATCGGCGCTGACAGCAATGCCGTTAGGGTACATTAGGCCGGACTGGAGCACGGTGACTTGACTAGTCCGTGGATCGTACTTCATGACGCGCCCCGTTGAGTCTCTCGACCGGGTAACCATGTCATGTTTCGCCCGCGTGTAAGTCATGCTGCTGTCGGTGAAGTAGACGTCGCCAGTGACTTGGTCGATGTCCACGCCGTTCGTGAAGCGCAACGGCTTACCACCGGCCTTCGTCGCTAACACCGTTGCCTCCCCGCCATTAGGCCCGACACGCATCAATCCCATATATGCATCTGCAATGTAGAGGTCTCCGGAGCTGACGTGAAACCTCAAGCCGAGTGGTCGGCCGCACGAGCTCTCCCTAGCGACCGACGAGACCTCGGAGAAGTCGTCGCACTTGTTCTTGGTGTAGCTGGGGCTATATGCAAACGTCGTCCACCCGTCTTTGCCATCGTACTTGAGGACGAGGCCGTTGGAGACGCCAACGTACGGGCCGCTGCCGTGCGTGTCGAAGGCGACGCTCTCGGGGCCGACCAACCCGTCGGGGAGGTCCAGGCGCTGGGTCTTGCTCCCTTCGAAGGTCGTGGCTGCAGTTGCTGAGGCGGCGGTGGGCACGAGCAGCAAGACGGCGAGGAAGGTCGCGAGCAGAGGCAACTTGGACATGATCTTCTTCATGGTTGCTGCTCCGGGCGGCGAGTATGCGAGCTCGTTCGCTCTTGCTATTGTTGGCTGATCGCTGTTTTGCTTTGATTTGGTTTGGTTTGTTGGAGAATAGCTGCCCTGCCTCCCGGCCGTTTTATTGGGGACTTCTTCGCCTTCACGGTCCGAGTCGGCGTCGTAACTCAGGGTTTTTTTTTTTTTTTTTTTTTTTTTTTTTTTTTTTTTGAGGGAAGCGTCGTAACTCAGGTGAGACTCTGACACCGAGCTCCGAGCCCAACCAGAACTCCGTGAAGGCCAGCTAGAACTCCGACACCTCTCCTAACCACCTGGCTCAGCAACTACTAGGGGCCTGTCTAAATCCCTTCAAGAGAACGGCCGAGCCCATTAAGCTAGTACAGTCTTCTTGGGTCGGATAGTTAGCTAGGCAGGCTCTGGACTCCTCCAGGTCCAGTCGAACCTCAGAGCCCTATCCATCCACGCGCAGCAGATCCTCATTCATGTTCCAAAGGGCAAAGGCTGTCTCATATCAGGTGCTGGTGCTACTTTTCAAAAGTCATGTTCTCATGTGAAATTGTGTTAAAATATGAATAGCCACTCGGTGATGTAACTATTATAATTTTACTTCGAATGAAAGGGATTTCTTATCATAAAAGCAGTAGGAAATAAATCACTACTAGTTCATACTCGAAAAAATAGTGGTAGGGCATCAGCATGCGGTGCGGTTTGAGCCCTCTTACTAAGGGGCATTCTCCAGTGGTGGTCATCCCAGTAAGTCGTGATTGCCCCAAGTTACGGTGTTGGCCTTACAGGGTGAAGTCAAAGTTCGGAAGTTTTCTCGGCTGACTTGACAATATCAACATTACCATTTGAAATATGTCACATTCATAGCTCAAAATTAATAAGTACTAACTATAAAAGGTTTTTTTATACATGACCACCTTGCCCGTGGCGTATAGTTTAGAATTTTTCTTAAAATGAAAGAATTATAGTCTATCATGAAATTAGCATGAAATAAATCCCTACTAATTGTGGAGAGCCTAGGCCGGCCTAAAATAAAATAGCAGCATATCATTTGCAATGTTGTCACACAAAAAGCTTGAAATTAAAATCTACTGACTATAGAAGGATTTTTATACCTGGCCAACCTGTGAGTTGTGCATAGTTTATGATTTTGTTTAAAATGAAAGCAATAGAGTTTGCCACAAAACTAAGCAGGAAATAAATCACTACTAGTTGGTTGCTTCTGGTTGTGATCAATACGTACTTATACATGACAGGTTGCTTGTTGTAGGGATGGAACCGGATTTGGATTTGCATGGAATCGTATCCATTTTAGTACCGCATTAAAATTCGGATAGGAATAAGAATATGAATATCCATATTTGAGTTTTAGTAGATATGGACGCTGGATAATTCGGGTTCTATTTATATATTTCCATCCCTATCTGGTTGTCTCTTTCACTATATATACACCTACCGTGCATAGGCAAAGGGAGCATTGCATATACCATCACACAAACTCTTCTAGGATCACAAAGATTTCCTTTTTTTCTGCCTACATGGAGAAGTACACAAAACACACGAATGCACTAGTGTTTTTCTCGTTGCTTCTTCTCGGATCCTTTGCAATCCATGTGCAGGGTAAGGAAAAGCCATAAAAAGTAGATATATCATGATACTATATCTTTTCTGCACCTTTACTCTGTGTTAAAGAACTAAAATGCTATGGACACGCATAACGTTACATATCTTTGCTATATATGTATATGTTTTCCAATTATTTTCTATCCATTTATTGGTGGAACGATTATTCTTTTATTACCTCTTATAAATAGGTCGAGGCTTGGATGAAGTCGGCACTCCAGCTTCAACTCAGGCAGGAATTGGGATAACGGCAAAAGCAATGTGTGCTGAAGGAAGGCCTCCATGCCGAGATAACAAGTGCTGGAGATGTCTCAACGGCCGCTGTAATGGGTGTCTCTATTCTACATTTGGTGAATGCAGCAGTGGCTGCTTTTAATACAATGTAACATTAGGCTCAATGCTATTGAATAACGAATAAATTGTGATTAGAACTATTATGAAAGTGAATTAGAAATATGCCATTATAAAGATGCATACTTGGTAAACAATGACATTGCAAAGGCTATGCATTAATCATCGCCGGCAATTCAACATCACCACACCTTTGTAACTGGCCCAGGCTGTTTGCCAAATGCTCCCTCGATGCCCTCTCTTTCTGCCTAAATCGTTTGCTGTCATCTCATATACATACACCGTGCTACATAAATCGTCACAACGTTTTTCAATAATAATAATAATAATAACAACAACTTGTTAATGGTGAAAAAACGAGGTTGCTTCCGTCCGCAGTCACTTGGAAGTCAGCAACCCGCCAACCACAAATATAATCGGCAGACTGATCTCGAACGTTAACGGCCACCACGCTAAGCACGATGAGCTGGTGCCGTAAGAATGAACTTTCTCCTCGCTCGCAGCCCGCACAAGAATCACTCACTGTGTGACTGGCTTGGCTCGGCTAAACTTTTCAGCCGACCCAAATTTAGTTAGGTTGGGCTTCAATTCCTTTGGGCCCTTCAAACCTCAAGGGGTTTACTTGGGTCAAATATTTTTAGATTTGACCATTAATTAGAATTTGATTTATAATATTTAATAATAGACTTAGGCGATGATTAGATTCACCGTTTTCATTTAGTACATGATGACAGGATAAAATGGATAGCATCTTGTGCACAAGGGCAGCAAAAAGCCAAGAACCAAATGCCAGCCATTGCTGGGCCTCGCAGGGTTAGCCAAACGACTTTCCATCGCGAAAAGATAAATCGCTGACACTACACGCCGGAGCTCAGTGCACGGATATAACAATCACAGGGTTGCCAGCATCATGTATTTCATTCAGTCATACTCACAAGCTCAAAACAGAAGTGCAAGTAAGACAACCCAGATTCGAACTTGAGTCACAAAGCATCCATATCGAGATATGGCATTCAGAACGATAACAGGTCCAGCACGGGAGCTGAACATATACAGAATCCCGAGTTGGACATTAGTTCACAATCCACACAAACCAAACTGAAAATGACGACGCCTACTGCTACCGCCATGCGCTGGCCCTTATTGATGGCTGTTGGTGCTATCTCCTGGAGGAAGCGGTGGTCTCGATCTTGTTGCCATCCTTGATGAAGAGGAAGGAAACTCTTGGAGAGTGAGGTTCAGAGAGACACTGGAAGATGCTCTTTAAATCATCATTTAAAGAGTCATTTGCATAAAAATAGTTTTTTATATCTTTTCGTTTCACAACAGCTTTTCTATGTATTGTGTGCACTTTGAAAAAGCTATTCTCTTTTCTATATTTGGCTAGCGAGAAATCTGGAATAGAGAGTGACTATGCTTGAATAACCAAACAGAGAAATTGTTAGAAGGTAGCTTTTTAATCAAAATCTCTAAAACTAGCGACTAGAAAGGATTTAAAGAGTTTCTTGGAGTTGCTCTTAGTGATGTATATTTATATTGTTTTATTAAAATTAAATAATTGAAATTTGTAAAATTAGTATGATATAAATCACTACTGTTTAT
This sequence comes from Urochloa ruziziensis, assembly GCA_015476505.1. Lineage (NCBI taxonomy): Eukaryota > Viridiplantae > Streptophyta > Magnoliopsida > Poales > Poaceae > Urochloa > Urochloa ruziziensis. The sequence continues at coordinate 6,776 of WEIB01000034.1, forward strand.
AGATTACACAACAACTCTGTCTTGTACAGCAGCCTAAACAAATATGCTAAACAACCTGATGAGTCTCGGCTTTAATATATCCTCCTACACAGTTATAAAGAAACTTAACACTCCCCTCAATCTAAACTTCTAAAGTTGAGATTGCTCTTTGAAGATTTCCGATTACTTATTATAAAGTAGTAGGAAATAAATCAACACTACTCCCTCCATCCCACAAAGAGTGCAATTTTAGCGTTTGAAAAAAATCCCACAAAGAGTGCAATTCTAGAGATTAGATCTCAACTACCTTTCTAATTGAGTGGTTAGAATTGATTTGCATGCCAAAACTAACTCAATATGGCAAATAAATGAGAGCATGCGGGTCTTTTCGCGTCATCACTATTTTGTCCTTAAAAAGTTAGAATTGCACTCTTTATGGGACGGAGGGAGTAATTATTAAATGACTGGCCTGCACAATAGAATCATATCATTTGGAATCTTGTCAGACATGGAGCTCGAAATTAATGGGTAACTAAAGGATTTTGTATATGACAAACCTTTCATTGGTGTATAATTTATAGTTTTGCTTAATTAAAAAATTAAAATAGGTCACAAAAATAGCATGAAATAAATTAGTACTAATTATGGGGTGACTAGGCTGGCCTCGAATTAAATAGATGCGTGTCATTTAGAATCTTGTCACATGCATAGCTCGAAATTAATAAGTACCAACTGTAAAAGGATTTTTATAGACTAACGACTTGTCAGTGATGTATAATTTTTTTAAAAAAATCTTAAACGGAAAAAAAATAAAACTTGTTATAGAAATAGCAGGAAATAAATCACTACTTGTTATGGAGTGACTAGATTGTCTAAAATTAAATGGCGTCTGGGGGCAGGTTGTTTAGCGCACAACCTTTCCTACATAAATGTGTAGAGGTTGGGGCTTGAACCTAGACCTTCCGGTCACAGGCGGTGAAGCTCTACCAGTGCACCAAAGGCCGCCCTTTTATGACCAACCTAGCAGGAAATAAATAAATGACTACTGATTATGGAGTGACTAGCCCGTCTGTGATCGATACGTACTTATCCATGATCACATACATATCTTGAAATTTATATGTACTGACTACAGAAGTACTTTATACAAGACCAACCTAGCAGGAAATAAATAAATGACTACTGATTATGGAGTGACTAGCCCGTCTGTGATCAATACGTACTTATCCATGACTTGGTCGCTGGTTGTCCCTATCACTATATACGCACTTACCGTCCATAAGCCAAGGGAGCATTGCATACACCAGAACACAAACTCCTCTAGGAAACAAATAAGTTTATTTTTTTCCTACATGGAGAAGTACACAAAGCACATGAATGCACTAGTGTTTTCTCGTTGCTTCTACTCGGATCCTTTGCAGTTCATGTGCAGGGTAAGTGAAAACTATAGAAAATATTGCTTATGTGTGATGTGTCTATGCACAATGCTATACTTGGGCAGATAATTTAGACGATATATCATGACAGTGTATTTCCTGTACGATCTATTTGTGTGTTAAAGTATTCAAACATTATGGACAAGCATAATGTTATATATATTGCTATATATATATTCCCAGTTATTTTCTATCCATTTCTTGGTGAAATTCTTTTTATTTATTACCTTTTTTAATAGGTCAAGGCTTGGATGAAGTCGGTGCTTCAGCTCAGGTAGGAGTTGGGGAAAAGGGAAACTAAAGGATGGTGTCTTCGTGTTGAAGGAAGAGAAAGAGGCTGGAAATGTGTCAAAGGCAATGCTGCTGAGCGTTTCTATCCTACATTAGAAGAGTGCAGAGCGCGCTGCGTTTAGTACAATGTAATATTAGGCGCAATGTTATTGAATAACCATTGAAGGAACCGTGATGTGAACAATTATTAAAGTGAATGAAAAATGCCATTGCAAAGGTGGATATCTTGTAAACAATGACATCGCAAAGGCTATACATTGATCATCATCGGCAATTCGAAATCACCACGCCTTTGCACTCATTCTGATTGTGTCACTGGTCCCACCCATGCGACGTGCGTTGTGTTCTTCCAAAGCCCCTGCATCCTTGTAGGCATGTGGACGCGAATCTGACTTCGGCTCGACTGGCTTTCATAAGTTTACTAAAGGCCCGAATGTGGTTGGGTTGCCTCTCGTTCATTTGGGCCCTTCAAGCCCATGTCTGTTTCGGTGCAAGTTCATCAGGCTGGAATTACGCTTTCTTAGCAACAGAACACACAGCGTCCACAATACCAAGAGTACTACCAGGGGTACAAGGGAAGCACCAACCAGATGCTGCCCAATGCTTGCCCTCAACAGGGCAAAGTATTCTCTAATCAGAGATGGCGCTAACGAGGAACAAAAAGAAATAAAAATATGTATCGCCGCGCCAGCTTACCGTATATTGGACATGATCTTGGAAATCATCTGTCTCCAGAGACATAACTGAAGCTAGACCCGGATTCAAACTTCAGTCGCAAAGCATCCATATCAATATAGGCATTCAGAAGGATAACAGGTCTAGCACGGGAGCACTAAATATATTCTGAATCCCGAGTTGGTCACAGTAGTTCACAATCCACACAAACCAAACTGAAAATGACGACGCCTACCGCTACCACGCCGTGTGCTGGCCCTTATTGATGACTGGTGGTGATATCTCCTTAGGCAGATGCGGTAGCAACAGCGCCATGCTTCTCGATGTTGGCCTGGAGCTCTTCCTTCCTGGCACCAACGACTGTCTGGATCGTCTTGCCCTCCTTGATGAAGAGGAAGGTCGGCATCGCCTCGATCTTGTACTCTGCAGCAACTTCCTGTTGAACAAGGAAACATCATTAGTACACGTCAGAGGGCCAAGTGTTTTGGAGGACTATTGGGGCACCGTGCTCACCTTCAGCTCGTCGACGTCAACCTTCAGGAAGACGATGTGAGGGTACTTCTTGGCGTATTCAACAAAAACTGGTGCGATGAAGCGGCAAGGACCACACCAGGAGGCAGTGAAGTCAATGACCACCTGAGGTGAAACAAGTTGACAAAGCCAGATGTTAGAGGCAGTGCAATTGTCATAGGTGTGACACAGTTCAACTGTGCTATCGGGAGATAATGAAATGAACAAGAATCACTGATCAGCCTCACATCATCCATGTCTCAGTGCACATAATCGCATGCCCCATAACATATAAGAAAACAAAACCAGTGCCTGTAGCCCTTGATTTGCTATCCAATTTCAACATAGCTTCCTGACACATCTCATCTGCAACATTTGGACTCTCCCCTAATTTCAAATCACTTCCCTTGGGTTTGGCATCCTAAACATAGGTCATGTGGTCCTGAATTGTGTTACCAAGTTTTAAATTGCTCTACAAATAGCTGGGCTTATTCATCTACTTCCTCAATTAATCAGTCAGTGCAGACTGCAGAGTACTTCACTACTCTCGAAGCATAGACAACGCCAGCTCCAATCAATCAGTCAAAAGCCACCACAAGACCGTCATACTTAGATTATACCAGATTTCCCGTCGCGAATAGAAACCCAAACCGAATTCTAACAAAAAAGCCAGGTGAATCAGCCGTAGATCGAAACAAATCATGCCTAACTACAGAGAATCGTCAGAGCATGTAGATCGAAAAGTATGTGCTATACTAAATTCGTTGCATCCAGCCATCCACACATCAACATATCCGCCCGCAGCGTAAACATCTAAGGCCCTCCTAGGCAACATCACCCAACATCTTCTGGATTCTGTTCCGCCAAAATCGGCAGCGACCCACCAAAACCCCCCAACACGGCATGCTTCCCGATTACACGCGCCGCGCCCAAATCGCCCAAACTGGAGCACTCCCGATGCAATCTAGAACTGATTCTAGGACGGGGGACGACCGCGCGACCAAACCAAGACGGATCCGCGGGGGGGAAAAAAAACTAGCGCGACGAATCCCCCGAACAGCTTCCCAAAATTACGGGGAAATCACACAGAGAGAGGGAGGGAGAGGTTAGGGGTCGGGCGCGTACCAGCTTCTTGGTCTCCTCGGCCTTCTTCATCTGGGCGTCGAACTCATCCTTGGTGTGGCAGGCGATCACGACTCCCTCCTCGGCCGCCATTGTCCTCCTTCCTCGGCGCGATCGAAAGCTTTGGTGGCGATTAAGATTTCGTTCAGGGGCTGGATTGCAAGATTGCGTTCCGTGTCCTCATCCGGAGCGGATGCCGGGGTATTTATAGCGCGGCTCGGGGGAAAGGGGAAATGACGGAAACGCCCTTGCGGGTCTTTGTCCACTGTCTTCCACGCGTTTCGGCCCAGTGGGAGGGGCGAGGTCGACCGGCCGGGACGCCACAGCGCACGTAATCGCGCTCGTCGGCAGCGGCCGGCGGTTGGACCGGCCGCTGTGGACCCGTCTTTGAGAAGGTTCGGGAAAGGATGACCGACCGTCAATGGACGGCCGCCGTGTGCGAAAGCTACTGGCAAGGCACGTATTATCCATTAATCCAGGAATCATGGCCGTGTTTGGATTCACGTGTTAGCGTTAGTTTCGAACCAAATATCACAAAACTAACACTTTAAGCTAAACATGTGTTAGTTTGGTGTTAGTTGGGACTAACACCCCAAAATACTAACCCCTCTAAGAGGTGGTATTTGTGTTACTTCTAGTGAGCCTCACATGAACTAACTCAACTTTCCCCTCCCCTCGCCCACACGGGATCCCGATCCACCCGCGCCGTCGCCCCGTTCTCCCCCAGCGTCGCCGGCCGAGCACCTCGGCGCCGCTGCCCCGAATCCCCCTCCTGCGCCACCGCCCGGAGCCCCCAACGCCGCCGCCCGGAGCCCCCAGCGCCGGCCGAGCCATCCTCTTGGGCTCCAGGAGTTTGCCGTCCCGAATCCCCCTCCTAATTGTCGTGGAAGATGGACGATTTGTACTCCCAGGAGCTCAATTAAATGATGATATTTGAGCTCTTTGATGCAAGGTTTAATTTTTGTATATTCTGAAATGATGATTGGTTATCAAGGATGGGAAGGAGGTGAGCCACACAGAGGGCAACCACCTCCCCGTTCTGCCCAAATCGCCCAAATGATTGTAAAAGTAGCAATAAATGCAAACTAACGCAGGGATCCAAACACAGTTGGTGTTAGTTTGTTACGTGTTAGTTGGGGTGCTAAAGACTACCACTACCACTACCACTATGGAACCAAACACGACCATGTAAAATAAATCATTGCATTAGCAAATTAGAAGTATGAAACTTTGGATTGATTATGGTACTCCTTCCATCCAAGTCAAGTTACTTTACCATTAAAAGGAGTACTATCATTCCCTTGAGCGGAGCGCCATGTTCGTTTCGTTAGGCTGGACTAGAAAATCTGAAAAGAGAATAATCTGTTGGATTGATCCAGTGATATTTTGTGAAAAGAATAATCCGTTAGGCCAGGCTGATAAGCCAAGTAAACCAGACACTATTACTAACTTTTACTTTTGACCGAGTTTAAAAAAGAGCACCGTCATTCCCCTGAGCAGAGTCGACCCTATTAGAATTATTACTGCATTAGAGCTATGGAGATAAAGATAATGTTGACTGGCTGTTAATTTTTTTTCTAAAAAAATACAAAGAGCAAATATGTTATTCTTCACGCTATATTTTTTTGCTATAATAGAATTTCTCTATATTTTTTCTGAAAGGACTTTGTACCAAGGCATCAACTCTATGGCATCATCCTTGCAACATTATATTCTACTCCGGAAATATTCAGAAGCTGCTCCGGAAATGGAAGAAGCAACGTGGAAGCGTGGCTATCTACATTTGTGATTTCCGCGTCGCATTAATTTGTTCGATCGCCACTAGTACTCGCGGGAGGGATAGGCTCGAATCTCTTGGAAGCATATATCCGTTGGTGCCATTTCCTATCGATTGTGCGCAAGGCGGGGAAGACAGGGGAGGTCCAAGAATCTATGAACATGGACGTTTTTTTTTAGAACGACATGGACGCTTTTCTGGCCACTAGGATATAAGCTAGACGATACAAGGGTAGATCAAATTTATTCACGTCTAATATTGTAGTACTAAGTATCGTGCAAGCTTAATTAATTCCTTGCCCAAAATTTGTTAAATGTTGTGCAAGGTTTTCTTTTCTCAAATTTGGAACATGAAAAAAATATTTGTATCTAATTGCAAATAGAACTTTCCTTGGCATCTAAGAAAGGGAGGAAGCGTACGTGCATCTCTTTTCCTAGCAACGATAACATTTGAAGTCAATTTAAAGCCAATTTTTCTACGTTTTTTGACCCCCGACGCACATGATCGTCCTACCTGTTCCCACTAGATGCGCACTTCTACTTTTGCATCAAGAAAGATGCCTCCTAGAGCAATTTCCAGGCAATCTACACCACAATACCACAACGATGATGACAAAGACTAGCTAGTATGTGCTACCCCCTTGACGAAGACTTTGTTAACATCTATCATTGTCTCAACTCAAACAGCTAGATCGAGATCTAGTTCCATGTGCTTTGCCCTAGTATCATTTGCCATCTGACCTAAATCAAAAGTTCATAAATTTGCGCTGTGTCAGAAGACTCGTTCAAATATTGACTAAAAATGGCAACGAAGGTATTTGTCAATATATGCTTTCTAACGATGTACTCCCTCTGTCCCCAATTAACTGTCGTGGAAGCAACAGTATCTTGTCTCAGATTAAATGTCGTCGGCTACTCTGCAAACCTAGCCAGCCTTGGTCTGGTCAGCTGCTCTGCACTGGCAGAGCTATGCAAGCAGCAGCAAACAGCCACATTTATCGCCCAGAACACTGACGAGAAGCATCCCAAAGACCCTGATCCCTTCCCCTGGCCCACCCTTGCTCACCCACCCACAACATTAATGGCACATTCGGCCGGCACAGACTAGGGGCGTTAGGGTCTTTTATCCCTAGCATTGGGTACTGAGTTTTTTGTTCAACGACGATTATAAAGGGACGGAGGGAGTACTTCGTTATTACTACCTTCATCCAAAAAAAAAAACTTGTCCAGATTTACTCGATTTTGGGACGGAGTAGTAGCATTTTTTTTTTTTTTTTTTGCGGATAGAGTAGTAGCATATATTGACAAATACTTTTCTTTTGTGATATATTTAAATAGTCAATATGTCTTGTTGATTATATTAATATTTATACCACTTATTTGTGATTGGAATACTAAATATAAGTATATGTCGAAATTGGCCATTTTCAAATGTTGTACTAATCGTTTGAAAGACTTTGTCAGCATCTAGTACTAGCAGTATACTCACTCCGTCCCAAAATAAATGCAATTCTAGGTTTGGACATACAAACCAATGCTAGGTGTAAAATTACCAAATTACTCTTTATCCTTTGTGATAAATATCTGAACATTGTTTTGTCTTTTCTATGAACTTTCCGTAGACTATTGTCTTTTGTGATTGGTAGATCAAAATTGCATTTTTTGTGAGACAAATTTTAAACACTAGAATTACATTTATTTTGGGATATTTGTTTTTGACTCGAGTATAGACCTGCAAAGTACTCCAACTGAAAATTCCACATGCATGCGGACAAATTCACGATCATTGTTTATCCAACCACTACCTGCTTCGTCGCGTGAGACGTCATGGCTGACTCGCTTTGCGCGTTGACCCGACGTGGCGGCCGTGACCGTGCGTGAGTCACGGTGACGGAGCCATCTCTGGAATCTTCGATTCGACATGATCGAGATCGAGCCTCAGCAAGGTGATGCAAGTAGGGTTAAGTACAGGTGTTGATGGGCCTACTACGCACACGCGTGCCGATTTGTTGGCCCAGATTAGTTTTGGGCCGTCTCTTGCCAGCGTTTTTAGTGTGTCGGGAATACTAAATTCTTCTTATCCGTCGTGTTCGATGTTGAAAAGAGAAACCACGGTACAAGAGGAACGGAACACACTTACATATGTCGTGCATTCAAATATAATGTAAGGAGAGTATTTGATTTGAGGATCAACCACGAAAAAATACATGTTTTGGATGCACATGACATTTTTTTTATAATGGATGCGCACATGGCAATTTGATGATCCACCAAAAACAAACTAGTCTTTAGACATAGAAGTAATTAACAAGGGGTAGAAAGAGTGAAAACGTGCTTAACAAAAATAGTTAAGTGTTTGTTTGTCCTCAACTAAACCTTTTTTTTACATGTGGTAGTATCGATACCAGTATTTTAATATAAGTCCGTATCAAAATATTGGTATTATTGGTTTCTTTATAAAAATATTTTGTAATATATTGTCCTTTTCATTTGAACATAATACATTTTTATAAATACTTACCACCACAATGTTTATTTTAGAGTAAAGTTCATTAGCTCCCCCGATTCTTGAACTCGCAAATTGCATATTTGAACACCTAACCTTAGCTTTGAAACTTACAAATTGCAGATTCTAAAATTATATTAGCTTCGGGTGTTATTCCACCCCCTGAGCTTGCAAATTGTAGATCGAGCTTGGCCCATTGCGCTCATGTTCCAGTTTTCTTTATTCTGATTGGGCTGTACTATCTCAAGAAACCTTCTCATATGTGTGAAAGGATTACTTATTTCAGACATGTCCAAAATTCTGATGTTCATGCACTTTAATTGGCTATATAACATGCGAAAGATTAATCTATGAAGCATGGAAATTCATGTATAAATGGAAGGATATGAGATGAGTTGACAAGAGTTTGTAATTGTAGGTGCATATCATACGTTTGGCCTCATCCTAGTAATCAGTAACATACACAATTGCACGAGAATTTTCCGTTGAACATATAAACGAGCTAAATATTTAACATATATATACATACTAACATACATATTTGCAAGTCCGGAAACCATATGACCCAGGAGTTAAGTTTAGGAGGCCAGTTTTAAATTTCCATGCTTAGGATTTGAGACGACACGTGAAGCTACGAGATTAAATATGCACTTTACAAATTCCATATTCCCTCCGGTTCGGTAAAGGAAGTCGTTTTGGACAAGATTTGAGTCAAACATTGGGAATATAAATCGTGAATAACTTTTAAGTCGTTGAGTTTGGAAATGTGAAAACTACATGAATAGATTTGTCTTGCAAAATACTTTCATAAAAGTATACATATGTTAGTTTTTAATAAATATCTTTATAAAAATAAGAAGTCAAAGTTGTACTTTGGAGACCGTGTCGCTGTCCTAAACGACTTATTTTACTAAACCAGAGGGAGTATTATGTTAGAGGACCACCAATAAACTTTACTCTTCAAAGAAAAATCAAGATGATATGGACTGCATATCTTAAGAGGAATTACGTAAATGTCAAAGATTTTATCTTTAAAGATTTTCTCTAAAAGAAAACAATCAAAGTGCAACATTTGAATGGCTTTACTTTCTTTTTTTTTGAATTAACGTGCCATCCTGCTGCCCACTCATTGAACGGCAGGCACTCAAGTGCCCATCTGTCCTCCCATCCCTGTCCGAGTGTCCGGCCTCCTAGTGCTAACGTCCGTACATCCAGAATCATCCAATTGCATCCCATCCACTTCCAGCCCCGTTTCGAACAATCCAGACGCCCAATCTCCTTCCCCAAACCAACGGCCAGGATCCACTTCCTCATCCCATCCGACCGTCGACACGCTCTCCGCCCTTCGCGGCAGTTTTACCGACCCTCATTCACAGCGCGCTGGTCACCAGCTGCCAATTTTTACTGCTCCCATCAAAGCAGCCGCACACGCGAAAAGCGCTCGGAGGCGGCGGTAAGAAATAAAAAAAAAAACAGCAGGCGACAGCGAGCTGTGAGCCGGCGAGCCGCGAGCGCCTCCGCATTTCGAACGGAAAGGGGGGAAAAGGAACAAGGGAGATCGAGAGAAATAGAAAAAAATTCCACCGTCTTCTCGTGGTCTCCTTCCAAACCCTAGCACCCCGGCCCCGGTCCTCCGCCCCCCACCTCGCCGCCGCCGACGCCGTCGCGCCATGGCGAAGTCGCGGCCGCCCAAGCGGATCCTCGAGTCCTACACCATCAAGGGCTCCGACAAAGTTATCAAGCGTGAGTTCCCCCGTGCGCCCCTTCTGATCCGGAATTTGCGGGGATTTGGGGGGATTTTTTCGGTGGCGCGGCTTATTGGCGGGATATGGGTGAGGGGTGTCGATTTCCGGGCCGTGGGGTTCGCGGGGGTGTTTACTTAGGGGTAGATTGATGTCGTCAGAAATGGTTGCGTCAATCGGGTCGTTTCAGTCGCTATGCTGTTGGCTGTTTGGGTTGGGAATGGTATTTAGGCTGTTGTGCTTCTACCATGGTTATTTTGGTTGTTTGATGCTCTCTGCGCAGCGCTCGATGCCAGATAGGGGTTTGATAGGTCAATTGGCACTGTGAAGGTGCAAGCTTCGAGGGGGATTAGCGTCGCAGTGCCAGTTACAGAGCTCTGCTCTTGTCGCTTGAAATTTCCTTTTGCAATTCTTCTGTTAGCGGCGAATACAGTTTGTTGGAAAGTTCAGATTTTTAGTATTTGTGGATGCGCTCATTTCGCCTTGGCATTTGTATAAGAACAAAGCCCTATTTTTACTTAGGGTGGTCGATACAAGCAAAGAAAGAAAAGAATGAGGAAAGTGTAACACATTCTTTTATGATTTAAGTGCTCTTGGATTAGATTATCCCCGGTCCGCTAGTATCTTCTTTAAAATTGGCACATGAACAGTGTCCTTTTGCTACAGCAGTTCGATCAAGCTGCCTTAGAACAGCAGGAGTGGTTTTCTTTATATGAATCTTTCTCATTGCTTTGGTAAACCAACATAAGGCTCCCTTTTGCAGTTGATTGATTCTCTAATTTTGTTTCTTCCAGCTGGAGACTGTGTGCTAATGAGAGCATGTGATACATCAAAGCCACCCTATGTGGCAAGAGTTGAGGCAATCGAGGCAGCAGGTTCTCGAGGCACAAATGTGAGAGTACGGGTGCGATGGTATTATAGGCCTGAGGAGTCCATCGGTGGGAGACGGCCTTTTCACGGTTCCAAGGAGGTCTTCCTCTCTGACCACTATGATGTACAAAGTGCTGACACGATTGAGGGGAAATGCAATGTGCACAGCTTCCGTAGTTATACAAAGCTTGATTCTGTCAATGCCGAGGACTTCTTCTGCCGCTTTGAGTATAAATCAGCTTCAGGCAGCTTCGTGCCTGACCGGATAGCTGTGTAAGAATTCAGTCAAAAACTTATGCAGTTACATTTTGTTTTTCCATCTGATCTGGTTCTTTGACTTGTGCAATTGTTTTTCTCTTCAGATAGTTAGCTTTAGTTTTCCAAAGTAGCATCTCCACCTACACTAGGCTCCACTATTGGGTTGCTTATTACTACTGCAGTTAGAACAGTCATATTATTGCTAGGAGGCAAAACATGTCAAAAACCAAATCTACTATTTCTTCCCTTATTTTGTCTGGTTATGGCCATAGAGGCATAATGGTCAAAATGATGAGTACCTCGAATAGAATTGCAGGGATAGATGATACTTGTCCTTATTTTGGTGTCATCTCCTTTGCAGATGATTTTCATAAGTTTCTTCAGGGATTCCACACATGTTTTTGCTTATATTTAGAAGTGGTAATTGTTTGTCGGTTTAAGTCTGTAAGGTCACAATTTTGATAGTTTCATACTTGATCTTGCATAGGCATGGACCTGTATGTACCCAATAGGATCAATTCATTTCTATGTTTTTTCTTAAAGAGATGCGATCAATGCACGTCGAATATGAAAATGATGTGGAATGATGGCAATCAAATCATCTTCTCCAATCCAATAGCTAGCATACATTGGGGAAAATAAGAGGCACAGAAAGGTTCATTCTGTGTAGAAACATTTTTGTTTAGGCCTTTAGTGGATATTCCAAACTATGCCGTTGCAGCGTATTGTTCCATTAAATTGTACTCCCCTTTGATTACAAAGGGGACCCATGGAGTTAGTTACCCATACAAGAAGAGGTAATGGGGTAGATAGAAAAATTAGAGTTTGAGAATCGCAGTTGGAAGATCGGATATTTCTTGCTTGGTTTTGAAATGGACACATGGCCTCCTTCTGGATGCAGACTCTATTTCCTAATTATCTGCAGCTACTATGAACCCAAACTATCATCAATTCCGGTCCTATTATTTGCAGCAGAACTGAGGTCCTCCTGAACTATCTTGTGATTCTTAAGGTGTCGCCTCGGCGACAAGGTCAGATAGACAGATACAACTTAGCCCTATTACTAGTGCTAACCAAACTCAAAACTCCTTAACGATCCTCCCTGTCCTCCTCCTGTCTAGTGTGTATGGAATATGGACTGCTACTTCTCTGCCTTTTCATGTTATTCTGGCTGCTTATTGGGTTTGAGCTTCTACAACTTATCTGACATTTTGATGAATTGGAAAGTCATAGATGAACTAACAACATTTATTTTATTCCCGCTGTATTATAAACCAAATCCTTGTTGTTCTTAGCCTTTGGCCATCTTACCTATTTGCCGGTCTGATTTATGTATAGTTCTTGAATCATCATCATTTTTGTTGTCTCATCACTTTTGTAACACGTGTACCAGGTTTTGCAAGTGTGAGATGCCATACAACCCTGATGATCTTATGATCCAATGTGAGGATTGTTCTGACTGGTGAGTATATTGATGAAGATGGAAGAGAAACTGATATCTCAAAGTCTAAACAAGAGTTAGGTTGACACAACATGCTATACTTATTTTCTTCTGGTGCATTTTTTTAAGTCAACTGATTATTTTATTGGTCTATGAGTGGGTGTATTTATTTATCTGTTTGAGACAAAACAGGAGATATGAATTTGCTAATAGAAAACCATTGGGTGATCCAAAATTAACTAACTTGAACTGTATGAAATTGGCCAAAAATGAGTTGCTTTTCTTTGGTACCTTTGTATGGTTCACGACATAATGCGACATGATATTCACCTACACTAAACAAAATAAAAGCAGAACACTCTTTCTTAAACATTTTTAATTGCTAAAGTAAAGTGAATTACTGCTATCCGCCTACACTGAGTGCTGTTCTTGAATTTTTAACTGGCCATGAGTAGTTTGTTAGGCAGGATGTCATTTTCGTTTTTATGCATAGTGTTCCCATTAAGACTTAAGGTCAACTTATAACTTTGTCCAGGCACCGATCCATTCTTGTCTCTTATGTGCGTGTGTGAATGAACAAGCACTTCGTGTGTGTTTGATGCTATACAAGTACATGTGCTATAACTGCTGCTTCTGTTTTCCAGGTTTCACCCTGCTTGCATTGGGATGACTATCAAAGAAGCAAAGAAACTTGAGCATTTTTACTGCCAGACTTGTACGGCTGAAAATGGGAAGATGGCAGAGAATTCTCATGAAGCTACAGCGCAATCAGAAGAGAAGGTAAACTGCACGCGATGCCATTGCTTCCTATCATTGATGCTAATAGCATTTGGTTTATTATTTCAAAGTTGTAATGCAAATGTGAATTATACCAAATAATTTGACTTTGCTTGAATTGATATCTTCAGCCAGTGGAGTCAAAAAGGCGGAGAAGGTGATGGCCTCGGTGATTAATCTATGACAATTCGAAGCGGATGTACAAAAGCCTTCTGAGGTCTGTAATGCTATTGTTGTTGCAGTCTGGCTCTGGGTTCCTCCTGATGTCAGGCTCGTGTACATAGCTTGCAACCTGATCAGATTGTTGTATTAGAGAGCATACTAGGATTTGCATTGTAGTGTCGGACTATCGGACTGTGTAGAGTATGGCAGCGTAATACCAGCATCAGGTGATCAAGCTTCTCTGAGCATTTTAGAGGACTCCTGCATCGTCCAGCAATAATACTGCTACACAGCTGGACCTGGCCAGTCATCGTGTTCGTTCTTGAGAAAACTTTGTACCGTCATGTGGATTTTGAAATTCTCTGTGTAATGCAAGCATCTCGGTGTGGTACCTGCAAAATGTTGCTTGGAATTGGAAACCACCTGCACTACTGTCTGGTTGCATTGCATATTAGCATCTGCTTAAAATTTGGTTGGAGGAACGATCATAGGGGAGCGCCTGATTTCTTCGTTTTCGTTTGGCAACATACATAGCCGTCCTATCGGAAATGGACAAAACTTGGATGTACCTCAAGTACCTGAAGACTCATTTCATTCACATGCCATCAGTAGTTCAATACACCCTCCGTTGACAAAACACAAATCAACAAAGTTAAAAAAAAAGGCTTCAATGTAATTGTGAGTTTTATCCATCGAAGAATTCCCGTACCTCAAGCTCTATTCCCTCGTATACGTAGCAGCGGTGGTATTCGACTCTGAAGTACACGCCAAATGAAATACTTATTGAGAAAACTTTGTACCATCTGTCCGCTAGCTCTGCCTCGCATCTTTTGCTCCGTCACCACCATCGGTCTGCTAGCAGCTCAAAAACCTACCTAGAAAATCATGAGAAGAAAATCCCCATCATTCCATCCAATTTGTATGTGTTCACATTGATCACCTAAAATAATTTTCAGTGCATTAAACTGGCCTGGTATTGAAATTTCTTGTTGGTTAACAATTTGCTTTTCAACCAGTTGTTTGCATGATTTGCCTCCTACTTTAAATTCTAATAAAATTGTGAGTCAATGTTTGGCAAGATCATGAGTTGAGAAATTGGTGATCGCATTTTGGCATGTCAAAATTTAATGAGGATAACCTGGCAAATTTGATGACAAACCAAACGGCCACAACTTTACTGCTGGGACTAGGCATCGCTTGTACTAGTAGGAAGAAATGAGGTCCATGCTAGGAGTCCAAAATAGCGGCTTGTCCAAATAATATGAAGTCAAAAGTTGCAAAAAAAGTTTTTCGTGAAACAAACTCCAAATTTTTATTCTTGTTTTCCCCTAATTTTTCGTATCTTTTTTCTCCCCGAAGCAGTAACAACCACAGAAAGAATAAATAAGCTCCCAAAGTCAGAGCTGATGGCTACAGCCTACAGCCGTCAGCCGCATTCTCCTCCACTCCCACTTCCCAGTCCCAGCGTCTGCGTGCAGCATCAGCACCTCCCTTTCTTCAACCGCCGTGGCTTCGTAGATAGCGCAGCTGTTCAATCAACCGAACTGCAGCCTGCAGGGCAAAGGTTAGCTCCCTCGCCCTCATTTTGTTCCCAGATGCTCTTGTGCAATTTCTGCTCCGTTCCCCCGGCCATTCTGGGAGAAACAGGCGTAAGATTTTTAGGTTATGTGTCCGAGTGAAAGAGAAAATTAGGTGTTGCGTATGCTGCTAGATACTTAGGAACTGCTTGAATTGGGAGTTTTGGGGGTCCAAATCCTTAGGATTTAGCCTAAATTTGACTAAATGTCAAATATTCTTTGAGGCTAGTAGATCCCATATGAAAGAACTGACGTTGTGTTGTCACCAACTCACCATGAGTAGATCCCACATGCATCACATTAGTGAAGACTGGAATTGCAATCAATATAATCAAAATATATTTGCGTGCTGATAAATGTGCAACGTTTACTTCCTAATCTTCTGTTTCCTTTTACTTACCTGAAATTTGATTATACATTCGATTCATCACAATAGGGGCTGCCTGAAGTAGGGGTTGGATAAAATCTGTCAGATATATGTCTTTGATATGATAATGCAAAATTTAAATGTAGATTAAGGGTTAAGCTATGAGTTTTGCTAGAACAATGGTGCTGGTGTTTTCAGTCTCCAGCTATGCTATTCTTCTTTCCCACAACATTTATGCATGTAGCTATTTTTTTTCTCTGTCTGCAGGATTGAGCCCACAGAGAATACCTCACAAATGTTGAATCACTAGGAACTGTTTCTGCAATCAAAAGGTGAACATGGCAGAAGCTCTGGTCATAGTGGTTCTCCAAAAGATTACCTCTGCACTTGGAGAACAGGGATTGAAAATTCTTGGTTCTAAGCTACAGAAGCAGCTACCTGACATACAGGAAGTTACCAACAGAATGCGGCTACTCCAAAGTGATTTCTCGATGATGCAAGCATTCATAAGTCAAGTAGATGTTCACAGGTCCAATGACAAGGTACTGGAGGCATGGCTGGAACAGGTAAGACAAGCAGCCCATGAAACTGAAGACATTGTTGATGAGTACATTTATCTTGTTGGTCAAATGGAAGGAACGGACAGCTTTCTAAAGAGAGCATTGACCCAAGCAGCAGATGCTAAGAAGTGGCGTAAGCTTGCAGGCACAGGCTAAATTCATGGAGGATTGTCTTCAAAAGATTACAGAGGCAAAAAAGAGGTTTGATGTATCAGCAGCAGACAGTAGGAAAGATACCGCGTCGAGTTATTCTAGTAGACTGCAACATCTTTCTGATCATTCGTTCCTGAATGATGAAGCTGATTTTGTAGGGAATGCAGAAGAGGTGAAGCGCCTAACAGAATGGTTATCTGATGCGAGGAAAAATCGTACTGTAATTTCAGTATGTGGAATGGGAGGGTTGGGTAAGACAACCATTGCTAGTAGCATCTACAAGAAAGAAGAAATTAAAAGAATGTTTATCTGCCGTGCATGGATCTCTGTTTCTCAAAGTTACAGGGTCAAAGATCTCCTCAAAAGAATCCTACTGCAGCTCACGACAAAGAACGAGAACATTCAAGATGGGATTGACACCATGGACTGCGTGAATCTTGTTCAACTGCTTCAAACATATCTAAAGGACAGGAGATACTTGATAGTGCTGGATGATGTATGGAGTAGGGACTCTTGGCCTTTACTAGACAGTGCATTTGTCAAGAATAACAGTGGGAGCCGAATAATTATCACAACTCGAGTCCAAGCAGTGGCATCCCTAGCTGATAAAAACCATGAAATGAAACTTAGTTTACTACCAAAGGAGGAAGCATGGACTCTTTTCTCTCAAAAGGCCTTTGCAAGATTACATGACAGAAGCTGCCCCCTCAATCTTAAGGCCTCCGCGGAAAGAATTGTGGATAAGTGCCAAGGTTTGCCACTGGCTCTTGTTGCTTTAGGGAGTCTTCTATCCTACAAAGAAATGGATGAGCACGAGTGGGAGTTGTTCTATAGCCAACTTAGGTGGCAACTGAGTAATAACCCAGAGCTGACTTGGGTTGCTAGCGTTCTGAACCTCAGTTACAATGATCTACCTAGTTACCTGAAGAATTGTTTTCTTTATTGTAGCATGTTTCCTGAAGACTATCAGATAGAACGGAAACGGTTAATCAGACTCTGGATCGCTGAAGGATTCATTGAGGATAGAGGACCTGAGACAATACTGTCGGAGGTAGCTGCATGTTACCTGAAGGAGCTTGCTGATCGTTCATTGCTTCAAGTTGTCGACCGGAACGAATATGGAAGGCCAAAGAAGTTCCAGATGCATGACCTTGTGAGGGAGTTATCTCTAACAATATCCAAGAAGGAAAAGTTTGCTACAACATGGGACCATCCTAACTCAGACTGCAATTCTGATGGATGTCGCCGACTTTCCGTGCAGAAGGATGGTAATTTAATACAAACAGTAACAAATTCAGCACAGCTCAGGTCTGTCATCGTGTTTGTGGAGGAAGTCTCGTCATCTTGGTTCAAGGACTGTTACCCAAGCTTTAGATTGTTAAGGGTCTTGTCCCTGAGGCACTGCCATATTCAGAAAGTACCAGATAACGTGTCTAACTTGTTTATCTTGCATTACCTAGACTTGGGATACACAAAACTGAAGGAGATGTCAAGATCTATTGGGAAGCTTAGCAATCTGCAAACGCTGTATCTCAAGGGTTCTGTGCTGGAGTTGCCGAGTGACGTGACTATGTTAACAAAGCTTCAGCACCTAATTATAGATGTTGGAAGGCTTGGAAGTTCAGCAAGTAACAAAATACGTCGCCTTGAACATCTGCAGACTCTGAAGAACATAGAAGCCAATAGCTGCTTGGTTCGAAATCTTGGATTCTTTACTAGGATGAGAAGCCTTGGCATTAGGAAGGTAGTAGAATCGTATAACAGGATCTGTGGACCTCAATCAGCAAGATGGCAGCTTTGACTTCCTTGTCTGTGATTGCAGCTGACCGCGACAGAGATGTTCTTGATCTGTCAGACCTGAAACCTTTACCATACCTGGAGAAGCTCATGTTAAGTGGCAAGCTGGAGAAAGGAGCAATTCCTCCTGTATTTGGTCACTTTCCCAAGCTGAAAAGCTTACGGCTTTGTTTCTCTGGGCTCCATGAAGATCCACTTGCCCAGCTCTCTGTCATGTTTCAGAATCTAGGCCACCTTAGTCTATATCGGTGCCACGATGGCACGAGGCTGACATTTCGTGCCGGCTGGTTCCCTGTGCTCAAGCACCTCTACTTGAGCTCCATGGGTGAGCTGAAGGAGGTCGAGATTGAGGACGGCACCATGAGAGCCTTGCACCGGCTAGAGCTCTGGGGCTTGAAAAGCCTGATGTCGGTTCCAGAGGGCCTTGTGCACCTTAAATCACTCCAGCAGCTGTGCATCGGCGCCATGATGCCTGATGAGTTCAAGAGAAGGTTAGAAGGACGCGATCGACGGATTGTTGAACACATCCCCTACATTGGAGATCCGTGATCGATTCAAGAAGCTACTCATGTGTAAGCATCATATGTCTTGTCAAGTAAATCATAGCTATATTGGCTAATGCAATACTCGATTCCTGACAGTTATGCGATTTTTCTTGTTTCGTTTTATGAAACTTGTTGGCTGTAATATGTTTGTATCTTGTCATTCCAAAGTTCCAGGTAATGAGTATGCTGTTTCATGCTTCCACAAGCTACTGTTTTCCTTAAAATTACAGTGCTATCATAAAAGAACAGTTGATGCTCTGCCTTGGCATCCATTCAGAGAAATTCGGTTGGACGGTAAAATACTGTAAAATAAATCTGTCTCCGTTTCGGTAGATTTACTTTTCTCAAGATCATGTTTGCCTAAGATGGCACTAACAACATAAACAAAGAAACCATTAATTCTCTCCAAAGAAAGGAATGGCACCCAGCTGAAGCTGATGCATCAGTGCAGTGAACCTGCATGATTCAGAATGCTAAGGACTAACATGATCTGTTGGAATTTGGCTGGATCTTTTATGTGCCAAAACAGAATCTAATCCTACAGGAATTACACGATTTTTCGCTGACCGAGAGAGACTACCAGGTACTACTGTAGGATTATGGTGACGGCTCATGGTTAGTTGTCTTTTTTTTTTTCGTCGTGACCTTTCTGATAAGCCAGCCACGTCATGGCATCGATTCATCCCAGAGACGCAAGCGCCAAGCGGCTGAGCTCATCTACCTGCCTACCTCCCGAAGCAGTTGGTAGCAGCAGCACTCCAGACTCCACCGCAGTCACAGGCGCCCCCCTCCGCTCCTTCTCTCCCTCCCTCTCCATCGACGCGGCGCCAGCTCCGAGGCGGACGGCATGGCCATGGCGCGGCGCGCGGCAGCGGCGGCGAGGCTTCTACGCAGCCTGGGCCCGCTTGCCGCCGAGCCGCCGATGCGAGGTAATTCGGTTTGATACTTTGATCTGGATGGCGCGCCCTGTTCCTTGTTGGTTGGTTCGGGAGGTGTTTGTGTTTGTGCCCGACCGGGTACGGTAGCAGCTAGTTGCTTGCTGGGGGCCTAGGCTTTGGTTCCCGCTCCGCCGCGGCACGCGGAGGGAGATTAGCTGCGCTCGATGGTGGAATCAATTCAGTATCGGTGATCGCTCCGGCGCGATCGCGCACTCGCGGTTTGCTGCTTTAGTTTTGGGGAAAGGTCCCTAATCTGTGGAGACTTCGTTTGTTGGAGAACCAAGCTACCAAGTCTCGGTTGATTAATTTGCATTTCGAGCAGCGACTTTTTGCCTTTTGGCAAAATGGTGAACGATATGGTCCAGGTGTTTTATGTGCTTGATGTAGGCTGTGCAACCGTGTTGCGATGATGCTCAGTGATTCGGCTACAGAGGTAAGAGTAGAATGCAGCTTCAAACAGAAATTGATTTTTTTTCTTCTTTTGGTGAAGGACATGGTCTGGTTGTTGTATGTGCCTGATGTAGGCTGTGTAACTGTGTTTCTATGGGAAAGTTTGTACAACTCATAGTTTCAGATTGATTGGAAAAGCTGGTAGTGGATGGTCTAGGGCAATTTTTTACATGGTCACTTAAATGTGTTCTCATAAGCTGTAATGCTTGTTTGGTTGGTTTGAATATTAATAATATGCCAGGTTCACAAAATTTTGGACTAGTTCAATAACCCAACAAATATTTCATGACCCATGTTGTCCATTAGAGTAGTAATCCAGTTTCTGAGTTTCTGTGGATCAGTTTGCCAATACTTGCATACTGTTGTTTATGTCAACTAATTTCTGGACAAAGAACTAAGTGTAGGACCAAGATTATAGCTCTAACAGTAGAAAATCAGTGATTAAATCCAAATGAGACTCTTCTCCTATTCTTTTTTTCACTATTTAAATGAATGCTTCTAATTGGATGTCTCTAATGATCCCTGTAGAAGTCGGCAAGTTTTGATTAAAGCCTGATGATAATTATGCTTTCAGGCATGCCTCATACTCAATATGAATTCGCAAACCACACTAAGAATTCTTGTAGAAGATTCCACTGGATTCCCAGTCTACAGCATCCTCTGTGTGGACCTAGAACTAATGTGGAAACATATGAAGGACAGTGCAGTGCTAACAAGGCTTCTGAAGTTCAGAAGCGCACATTTGGTTCTGCAGCAGCACAGATTCAGAGGAATCCAGCCTATTCAGAGCTGAACTCTGATGATGTCTCTTACTTCAAGAGCATCTTGGGTGACAATGGTGTAGTTCAGGATGAAGACAGAGTCGCAGTTGCAAATGTAGACTGGATGGGCAAATACAAGGGTGCAAGCCAGCTACTACTTTTACCGAAAAGTACTATAGAGGTATTTTCATTAGCCAATTTAGTGAAAGTTAAATTTTGTGGACATCATCTAGCTGCAATTCCATTTCTTGACAGTTGCGTAAGATCTGGCAAAGTAGCCAGCATCATTTTTAACATAATTGACTGGTGCTGTGATTCGGCTTTCACATAATATGGGCAATAGCTTCGTTGACCATTATTTTTTTCCTAACATCTGAAGTTGCACTTTTGCAAATATGAGGATGTTATCAAATCAGTGCAATTGACATATGCGGTGCTGGACTGTTTCTTTCAGTAATCCATAGTTTCTTTGTCATGAATAGTTTATTGTATATAATGCTAGTTTTCTTTGAATACAAGAAAAAGTCAGTGTGCAAATTCTTTATTTAAATGTTCTCTTTCCAGGTTTCTAAGATTCTTTCATATTGCAACACCAGACGATTGGCCGTGGTTCCACAGGGTGGCAACACAGGCCTTGTAGGTGGCAGTGTGCCTGTTTATGATGAGGTAATCATAATTCTATTTTTTTTAATCTTTGCGTCAGGAATGAAATGTTTGGATAATTTTAGTTGTTTCCCGGAATTCATCTTATTGTGAGGCGAAAGGGCCTCTAGCTGGATTGGTTAGATGGTCTGAGTAGCACTCCTCAGGTCCTGGGTTCGACTCCCCGTGGGAGCGACTTTCAGGCTGGGGTTAAAAAAATCCCCTCGTCTGTCACCATGCCAAAGCACAGGCCATAGGTCCGGCCCAGGTCGTAACTGTGGTTGATTTGGGCCACTCCTACATGGGGTAGTTGCAGCGGTCGCTAGCCCAGTGGTTGTCTCACAAAGGGTTACGGACCCCTGTGTAAGGGTGGGGCAGAGGTTCGGGGGTTTTCTCGGCCTGCGTGAGAAGGTCTTCTCTTAGCAAAAAATGCCCGGGGGCTGTCTTACACCCCACAGGTTGAGTTTTTTCTTCTTTTTTTTTGCTCTTAATTAGAAAAGGCCGAACTGTTTCACTGCCAAAAGGTGGATTGTCTGTTTACAATTTATTGAATTCCACAATCTTTACTATTTTCATAAATTATAGTTCATATTTTCTGTTCATATGATGTGCCAAATTAATTCTGTTTTGCATGTAGTGGCTCTGCATTTTGCACCTTTTTACTGTTCCTAATGTTGAGGTCCAAGGTCAGTGATCACTAGTGTTTTACCCTGTTGTCTGCAGGTGATTGTCAGCCTCGCAGGCATGGACAAAATCATTTCCTTTGATAAGGTGAGTCCAACATCTTTTCTGGATTCAGTACCTTGCATTTTGTTATATTCTCATCAGTTTCTTCTTCAAATGCATCCAAGGGTCATGAGGAATCCGTGAATTCTAAGTCTGCTTGTTATGATGTTGCTAGGTAAATGGTATTCTTACTTGTGAAGCTGGTTGTGTGTTGGAGAATTTAAGTACCTTCGTGGAAAATGAAGGGTAAAGTTATATTTAACACCTTTTATCCTAGATGTCTGGTTCTGATTTCAATTCCATAATCTTCCGCGGGGTATGCCTATGCTTTATTCATAGATAGTGTGTTACTTAAATGAGTCATCAGTCTATACAGTTCTCATGCTTGTTTGTTCTTGCTTGTGGAATCACTGGTGATTGTGAAATGTCCCAGTGCATTGTCATTCCTTTCAGTTCACTTCGTGTAAGATCCTTTTGCTACCAAAGAAGCCAACACGAAGCCCCCCTCCGTTTTTTTTTTTGCGAAACAGCCAACAAGAAGCCTGTAACTTACCATGTTGCATGCATACGGGAAATGTCAACTATACCTGTCTATGTCCTTTTTGTAAACAAAAGAATTTACAATCATGAGCAATATTTTTAGAGTACCAGTTATTTGATTTCCATGCCAGACGCCTAATTGGCCTTGATCTGCTTCTCAGGTTTATTATGCCCCTTGACTTGGGAGCAAAAGGTAGCTGCCACATTGGTGGAAACGTTTCAACTAATGCTGGTGGCCTGCGTTTCATACGCTATGGTTCACTTCATGGAAATGTACTTGGTATGTACAAGGATATAGCTTACAAATTTAATTAACAAAAAAGTTCATTGATTTGAACTCACATGGTATATGATGTTTCCTTATTAATTATGCTTCCTCCAATACAGGTCTTGAAGTTGTCATGGCTGATGGGACTATCCTTGATATGCTTACTACCTTACGGAAAGATAATACTGGGTATGATCTGAAGCACTTATTTATTGGTACGTACTGAGCATGCTAATTATTCTGTGACCACTGTACAAGCAATGCTTTTTACAAAACCAGACATTAAATACACAATTTATCATTCAGGAAGTGAAGGCTCGCTAGGAGTGGTTACCAAAATTTCAGTGCTTACACCTGCAAAGCTACCTTCAAATAATGTTGCATTTCTTTCCTGCAATGACTACATAAGCTGTCAGGTTCATTTTCCTTGAGGCATTCTCTTTGTTTTTTCTTCCAAATAATCAGGCATTTGTGAAGTGTATGTATGAAGTATTCGAGATAGTGATTTCTGTCTGTCGGTTGTGTTTCCCAGAAATTACTGCTTGCAGCTAGGAGGAACTTGGGTGAGATCCTGTCTGCATTTGAATTCATGGATCATCACTGCATTGATCTGGTACTTACACAAGAACCCCCCTCTACCGGAAACACATTAGCTCTTATGTGTTCAGTAATCCCCTGAAAATAACTTGATTTTCCAAGGCCCTCCTAGTTATACATATAACAAAATATTTCTTTGTTTGTCTGGTTTGCATATATAGATTGGTTTTTGATAGATTGTTTTGTTTTGGAGGCTATGCGACATTTGGAAGGAGTTCAAAATCCTTTACCTGCATCACAGACCAAATTCTACGTTCTAATTGAGACAACTGGGAGTGATGAATCATATAACAAGTAAGTTATTGTAGAAACAGGTCATTTTTTTCCTCGAGAAGAGGCCAAGCCCCATTTCCATTTTCATTAAACGGAAATACCAGGAGTTCAAGACATAGGTGCAGAAACAGGTCATGATTCAACAGTGATTCTTCATCAATATCTATGACTGTGGCAGTTGTTACTATTGCCCTTTCATTCTGATTTATCTCTGACTGTTGCCAATTTAATCTTAGGGAGAATGTAGTACCTATTTTACTTTTAGCATGTTTACAGCAGGGGCCTCTCTTGCTGTATTTATATGAAAAAAAAACTTTTGGCATGTTTTGATTTGAGCATATTGTGTTATGACCTGACAGTTGACATGTACTTGAGAGAAAATCGACAGGCTTTGTTTAATATCAATTTTGCATTTACTGATATTAGGCTTAATGTTCATCTGCGCATCTCATGGTTAAAAATAATTCTAGTTTCTCATCTTGTCTTTTGTTTTTGGCTCTTTTGTAGAACAAAACTGGAAGCTTTTTTGTTGCATTCAATGGAAGATGGTCTGATAGCTGATGGAGTTATAGCGCAGGATATCAGCCAAGCATCAAACTTTTGGCGAATCCGTGAGGTTGTGATCCTTCATTTGATACTATGATTGTGTTCCTTATACCTTAATGATGATATCTTTGCTGAAACTAGTCTACTATCAATATCAAACTGTTCATTTGGTAGTGATAGCTCTGTTCTAGCATGTAATAACTAACATTTAAGATAGATACTCATGCTTACAGACTTACAGTTACAGCATGATTCAATGCCTGGTTTGTAAAAATAAAATGAATTAAGGAGTTATTGTCTTGGCAGGGTATATCAGAAGCATCTGTCAAAGTTGGGGCTGTGTACAAATATGACTTGTCCATACCTGTAGAGAAGCTCTATGATATTGTTGAAGAAATGCGCTGCCGTCTTGGTAATTGCTAAATTTGAACTACCAAGGATTGACGGGCTTTCTGTTAACTTGTTATGTTGGTTTTCTAGGTGATAATGCAGAGGTATTTGGTTATGGCCACCTTGGAGATGGAAATTTGCATCTGAACATCGTATCAAGCAAATACGATGACAATGTATGTCTTTTATATCAATTTGGAAGTAAATTGTTTACTTGTGTTATGCTCCAGTGTCTCAGGATGGTTTACTGATAAGCTTCTTATTTTGTTTCTCCAATGGAATTTTAGACTCTTGCACAAATTGAACCATTTGTCTATGAGTGGACTTCAGCACAAAGAGGAAGTGTCAGTGCAGAGCATGGTTTGGGGCTAATGAAAGCTGAGAAGATTCACTATAGTAAATCACCTGAAGCGGTAAGTGTTTCCATATTGTCCTATTATCAGTTGGACTATTGATTGAGTTTCTACTTTGCACGGGCACTCAAGCTACCCATTTGGCTGTTTGCTTGGCAAGCCTTAATAGCTAGGCAGGTCATATAAAAAGATTGGACATGCCACAGCATGTATGCGCCATCTTTTTCTTGTACTACTAACTAGTTTGACATAACATAAAACAAGTACAATGCAGTTTCATGAGAGGTGCTTAAGTTATTTAGTACAGCCTGGGAAGTGGGAATCCTTCATCCTTCTTGCTTAGATTAGGCTTATTGGTCCTTTTCACACGTTGCATAGCTCAGAACTGATCTTTTTTGATAAAGTGCCGGCAGCTTAATGTAATTCACCAGTAACTCTAGTTATGTAGGATCATTCAAGTTGCCTTGGCCAACTAATCTTTTGATTTAACCAGGTGCAACTAATGGCCTCCGTGAAGAAGCTGCTGGACCCCAATTCAATCTTGAATCCCTACAAGGTTCTGCCGCGGTCTGTACTATAGGCTCTAGCTAAAGGTACTCTGTTGTCATATAGTTGAATCATCAAGAAATAAATAAATAAAGAAAGAAAGAAAGGAAAGAGTTACTTGCAAACTAATACTTTCTCGGCTAACTTGTGAAACTAATCGACTTATGTCAGACCCCGCTGATTCCGACACCCACAGGTTAAAACACTGTAAGTCTGTAATTCACTTAGCTTGTGGCTGAGCAGAGCTGCTTGATTGAGCTGAGCAAAGGCAAAGTGAACAGTTGATAGTTATCATGGGACTGCCAGAGACATGCTGTGGTTACTGATCTGATGGTAACGGTAGGTTACAAGATTTCAAGCCCTCAACTTCACTGCGTTGAGAGGCAGATGAAATAAATCTAGAGAACCATGGCATTGACATATATTCATTATTCTTGTTCGCAAAGAAAAAAGGAAGATGAGGGAGTTCTATGAAAAGAATGGTGGACCCATATTGGAGATAGCAAAAATTATAAAGCTTTTCAAGAAAGAAGAAAAAAAAAGGGCGTACCCAGTGCCGTAGGCTCCCGCACTATGCGGGGTCTGGGGGCAGGTTGTTTAGCGCACAGCCTTTCCTGCACATTTATGTGCAGAGGCTGGGGCTTGATTTTCAAGAAAGAAGAGCTTCAGGAAATTTTAAAGAGTAAAAATTTACTTGGAGAAGGTTTCTTTAGTGAAGTTTACAAGGGCTTTCTGGATAATAAACTGGTTGCAGTAAAGAAGCCAAAAGTTGTTTTGCACGAGAGCATAATGGACAATTTGCAAATGAAGTCATTATCCAATACCAAGTCATCCATAAGAACGTCGTTATGATAGGTTGTTTCCTCGAAGTTGACATCCCAATGCTTGTTTATGAGTTCCTCCCTAAAGGTAGCCTCGAAGATATTCTTCACAGTAACAACAAGGTAGTGCCTCTGAACATTGATGTACATTTCAGCATTGCTGCACAATCAGCCGACGGTCTAGCTTATATGCACTCAGAGAGACGGTTTGCTAGGTGCTCCCGCCACCCACAGGTTAAAACATCCATTACTGAAGCTAGAATGGGGCCACACTATAGTTATGCAAATAAATTGTACTACAAATGCCAAATAATAGGGAAATTTTGACTAATTAATACATAAGTCTAGTCACTTTAAACATAACCTTACATAATATGTTGGACACAATACAATAAAGTTGTTCGAATAATGGGAGACAGACAACTCCAGAACCCCTGCTTCTTCTAACTATAGTGATTCCGTTGACAACAACAATTTGAGATGGAACAAATATTTCAACATTGATAGCTGCCTATCAACAGTTCATATTGATGTACAGTTGTGCATCAACTTACTAGTAAGCGTCTTACGGGTTACGAGACCGGTTTAGTAGAAGAAGGCGCTCTGCAACCTCTATCATTGATGGCCTTTGACTCGGATCAAAGTTAAGACATTCCATAGCGATCCTTGCCATGCTATGAAGAAGCTCTAAATTGTTTGTTAATGCAATTTCATTGTCAAACAACTCGGCTACCCTCTTCTCCTTGTGAGCTCCCAGAAAAGTCCTTACCAAGCTATTATTATCAGAATATGTGGCCTTTTTCCCACTTATAAGTTCCAAGATCACGACTCCAAAACTATAGACATCACTTTTTTCTGTTAGAATTCGTGTTTGCATATATACTGGATCCATATAACTCTTATCACCAATAGCTTCATCTTCGTGCTCTTTATCTATCGCAATCAATCTCGATATCCCAAAGTCTGAGATCTTTGGCACAAAGTTGTCATCCAAGAGTATATTTGCCGGCTTAACATCACCATGCAGGATTTTATTATTGGTTTTTGAGTGCATATAAGCAAGACCATCCGCTGATTGTGCAGCAATACTCAAACGCACATCCATGTCGAGAGGTGCTATAACCTTGTTGTTGTGAATAATATCTGCGAGGTTACCTTTGGGGAGGAACTCGTAAACAAGCATTGGGATATTCACTTCTAGGCAACAACCAATCAGCCTAACAATGTTCTTGTGGATGACTTGAGATTGGATGATGACTTCATTTACAAATTGTCCATTATTCCCTCGCGCACCACCACTTATTATCGGCTTCTTTACAGCAACCAGTTTATTTTCAAGATTGCCCTTGTAAACTTCAGCAAAGTAACCTTTTCTAATTAAATTTTTGCTCTTTAAAATTTCCTTGAGCTCTTGTTTTTTGAAAAGCTTTATGACTGTTGCTTTCTCCAATGTAGGCCCGCCATTCTTTTCATAGAATTCCCTCATCTTCTTTTTCTCTTTACGGAGAAGAATGAGGAATAACAGAGCCGCCACGACAAAGAAACCACCTATTACACCTGCACAGGGAAGCAAAAAAAAAAAAAAAAAAAAAAAAAAAAAAAAAAAAACTATTGTTGAGGTAGTAAAATAGAGGGGTTGATGACAGCACCAGCAAATCTAGTGGTGGATTGCTACCACATATTAAATATTGATAAACGTGTTGTGGTATGCATTTTATTGTCATTATTTCTTTTTTATTATGTACAAAGACTCTAAGGGAGACCCCTACCACTACATGACTCGTGAGTATTGCTGAGAGTTAAACAAGGGGGCAACCGGGCAAGGGAGGTTGCTTTTTTTTACTGTGGTTATTTGCCTTTTAGTATAATAGAACGATTTTTCAAGAGTGAAAAAGATTATTCTCATTCTGGCAATCTCCAACCGACAATGACTGATGGCATAGTATAAAAACACTTGGTCCCATCATCCACTTTGCCTTTGTTTGATGACACCAAAACTTTTGTACCTTAAGCTTTTCTAGTATAAGTTTCAATATGAAAATCTTTATTATGTTGTTTATTTATTATACTGTCCCTTTTTTACTGATCCAAATTAAATAATATCAGTTGAAACAATGTCCCTTTGGCAGTTGATAATTCATTGGAGTAGTACTGTCAATGAAACATGCATATGCTGAGAGTTAGTCATAGAGCATAATGAATGCTCCTAGGTTAACTGGGCGTAAAGTAAATCCATGGAAAAAATATCTGTTTATCTAGATGAAAATGTAGACCATGTCGTAATATAAAACAGTTTTTGTTGGTTTCATTTAGACCACGACGTTCAACACATATATGACATGTGGCATTTCAAAAATACCCTTCTACTGACCATCCTATTAATCAAACATCATCTATAATATTAAATTTATTCTTTAATAGTTGGGAAAGGGTGCTCTAAACTTTAAATTCATTCTGAACAAACTAGCTAGCTTGTAATAAACACCATATGTTCAGAAATGGCTTGAGTATCTTCAATTTATCAATCAAACATACAATGCTGTCAATGTGCTAAAAGAAAAAAAAAAATCTTTAAACACTCATCTTTGGTACCATGGAGATATATATATACAAATGTGTAATTATACATCTAGTTTTGTTACTACGGTTAGCTTTGTGCTTACCTACAACCATCTTTGCTACCATGGAGAATACGGGTCGGCATGATCCTGTTTTCCCATCGCCTTTCATTCCGGGTTTGCATGGACAGTCATACCCTAAAAGCCTGTTCTTGCATATCCCATCACTCGAGCAAGGATACAAGTTAGGGAGCTTGCATTCATCTATGTCTATAAACACACAAAAAAAAAGAGGTTATAGAGTAATCCACGCCCAAAACTGAGGTTATTGAGTAATAATCCAAGCCCAAGCTTGGAGTTGCATAATATATTCCCTGGAGTCAACAAACTTATGGGATTATTAGTATATTGAGAACAAGAGTGTACATATAGTAGTCTTACCTTGGCATCCATTAGGGATGTAAGGGTTGCCCTCATAGTGCTCCAAGCACTTGCATACATAGCCATTGGTCACGTCGGCACAAGAGCTATTGCCGCTGAGGCACGCGTAGTCCAGAGGTGGCTGCCTGTCCTTTTGCCGGGCAACTAGCATTCCTGACGGCGAAATCGACCACGTTGGGCACACCCCTATACCGGAACTTGTCAGTGGTGTTTCCGTACAGGTCCGCCGTGGAGAAGTTGTACCATGAGTTCTCCACCAACATGGCGAAGGTGCACGGATTGGTCTTCCACCTAGTGTTGTTAATGGTGTCTGTTGTAAGCGCCATACCGGTGAGCGGGAGCGCCTCGGGCAGGGAGGCCTGGCAGCAGCCATGCCCGGAGCATGACCCAATATTGGACGCGAGCTGCAGATTTCCCCTGACGGACGAGGTGCAGGAGACGAGGAAGCTGTCCTCTCCGGCCCCGGGTGAGGTGTCGAACGTGTACGCCGTGGCCTGGGTTTCCAGGCCAACGCCAATGAGGACGTTGCGTGCCGGTGACACGAGGAACGGGCCCTTTGCCCTTTCCATGCCTTTCTCCAACAAGCTGGTGTACGTCATGGTCATGAACCCGGCAGTGGAGTTCTTGTTGCAGGAGGACACCACTGGGCCGTACACCCGTGCCTCACTCGCGGCGGCTGATATGTCGATGAGCTCCACAGGCGAGAAATGTGGATCAATGTAGATTTATTCCATTCGACCGAATAATTACCAGCTTTGGAGATTGAGAAGTTGGCGTAGAGGGTTGCAGTCTTGGCTGATCTTCTGTCGCCTTTACCAAGGAAGACGCGAGGGGGCTGGAAGGAATGGTTGCAGGTGACCTCGAAGCCCTCTCGGAAGCAGCCGGGCGTCATGCCGAAAGGGAAAGGGATGCGGATGTCGCCGCACTTTTCGGACAGCCCGGAAGTGTGATTGGCAGCTCATCATGTTGTTCAGTGATGGCGGTAGCCTGGAAGAAGAGAGCTGCTGCTGCTGCAAGGAGGACTAGGATGTGCAGCGGCAGCTGGGGTTGCCAGGGCGTGGTCATGGTGTGTTGTTCTTGCTTCTACTGCTAGGTGCTAGCTGCTAACTGGATATTTATTTGTAGATCATCTCAGTTTCACAATCATGCACATGTTTTTTTTTTTCGTTGTGGTTTTCAGTTAAACCCAATGGTAGAAGATGGGGTTGACTGCAATTCGCCTAAAGTATAGGAGCCATCTGCAATGGACAGGCTGTGTCACGGCGTTGAAAGGCAGCTGAAATGATAAGTGGTTCGCCGCCAGATTAATCAAGATTCAGAATGATGCTGTGTGTCTAGCGAACCGCCGGATTGACACAACATAATACGCCAAGTCGTCTCTGTTTTGTTAAAAAATGATAAGTGATTAAGTACTAGATAAGATAAAGACAAAAGAGCAAATTGAGGATAGCTCAGCTAGTAAGATTCTTTGTAATTGAATCTGCCCATCCAGGTATGAGTCCTGGGCACTCACATTTTCCTAAATTATTACATAATCTATAATCTAATCGGCACTGTTCTTTTTTGGGTATGCGACATGTCTGTCGATAGCGAAGTATCAGCGTGTCGGCGCTATTCTTTCAGTGGTATATATGCGTTGTGTCCGTCAATAGCCAAGCGTAGTAATGACTTTGTCAATATCGAGAATTAGCCGACTCAGCTTCTTGGAGATACTCAGAAGAGTAGAATCATGTGTGCATATATTCATAGGACTTAGTGTTTATGCGTATATATGAGCATACTATGTTTTTGAAAAAAAAACAAAGGCATTTCTTCTCAATTTTGAAGCGTGCCATTATTTACATATATTAACCTTAGAAATATTTTTTAACAAATGCAAAAGGATCATTAGCGTTGAAGAAACGCAAACCCTATCTCTATGAGCATCTTCGAAGACTGGTCGGCACATCCCTAAGATTCAAAGTCACCACAGGCGCCTCGTTGTCGACGGGAACGTCCCCTACCACTGAAAGCACAACAAAAATCGCTCTCACGGAGAGTCAAACCCAAGACCTTAGGTGCTACTAAGGCTCTCGTAACCATTAGGCTACATGCCCTTTTGTGCACTTTGTGATCTAATATGCTATTTAATCATGTTTTTTCTAGTACGTGATATCGGTGTTTAATTATGATGCCCTCTATGTCAGGGGATTACATGAGTTTATATTTAGTCACAATTTATATTCAGAATTTAATCATGCAGTTGCTAATTATTCCAACAGCCACACAGTAATGTCAGCGGTTGCTTCTAAAATCTGAAAGCATTAACATGCAAATGGAACTATTTTGAGCCTCAATCCTTTCCAGCTTAATAACTTCTTTATACAAACTGAACATTATGGATCAACACGACATGATGGTGCCAGCTTTGACTCTAAATGGATCAACGACATGCAAACAGAACATAGTACAATGGTTGCTGTCGTACTAGCTTGCTTTAGACTTCCATAATTCTTTTTGGCGGTTCAACAGAAGGGGAATCCCCACCTGATTCATTTTATTGCCCCCAACCGGCCCGGCTGTGGGTCAGATACAGAGTAAGCGGCAAAATTGGACCTTTTGTTTTGGAACATCTTTTGTGCCACAGAGTGACACCCATCACCAGCTGTAACGATGCACGTATGACGTTTCAAAATTAGTATTGTCAAAATCTCTAGTAGCTTCAAAATTAGTACATACTCCCTCCTTCCTCGTTTATAAGGCGTGAGCTGACCTTGAATTTCTAAAGATATTCTCAATGGAAGTTTCATGAAACTAGGTAACTGTGCCAGTGAAGTTTTATGGGAATGAAACTTCTCTATCTCATCCCATGAAACTCTCTCATTTAATAACATGACGTGGCATAGAAATTAATGTCTATGAAACTCCCATGAAACCCCATTGAAACTGGCCTAAGTTACACTTTAACCATTTATTTCTCTTATATTATATTATTCATGATTATAAATTTCTCATTATTAGAGAGTATATGTAACTACAAATCTAACACATCCAAATTTAGATTGTAAAATGTCAAAAATTGTTAACTAAATTATTGGTAAAAAAATGATAGACTTTGAATCTTGATATGCGTGTGGGCCTTATAAATGAGGAAGGAGGAAGTATTATCAAAAAAATTTGCATGCCATTTATTTTTTTTAGCAAAGAATCTAAATCTGCTTAGACCTTAGGATCTCAATCGAAAACTTATATCCTTCTGTAAGATATTTTTTCGCCCTTACGAACAAGAAAAAATGTATTAGGGTTCGTTTGACTAGCTTCTATAAAAAATAGCTTTGGCTCTTTTTATGACTCTGACTTATCTATAGAAAGACAGTTTGGGAAAACAGTTTCTCTTAAATTCATTGCAACTTCTAAAGGCTTTTGCGTGTATGCCGTTTTGCACAAGAGCGTTTGGCAGGGCTTATTGAGAAGCCGGTGCAGAAGCCACACAAGAAGTCCTGCCAAAGGGGGCCTTAGTATGCACGAAGTTTCAATCAAAAGATCACCTAATCGTTCACTCCCATGTCACTTGGTCAGGCCACTAGCCTTGCTAAAATTTCGCCAGAGCCAAACCCAACGATAGATGCAGCACATGCAGCGCCTAATTAAGTCAAACGTTTATGAAAACCCAGCATCATTTTGGTTCTAACTAACGCCTCTGTTCAGCGCATATGCATACCCCTACATTTGCAACGAATTCAAGTCAACCCCATCTCTTAGGAAATGCTTCACAACTGGGTTTAAGTGAAAACTGCAACAAAACTAATCATACGCAGGTTGGGCAAGGTGCAATTACCTCTAATATGCCCTATATTAATCACGCTGGTGCAAGCTTAATTTGCATCCAGAGTTAGCTAGTGGCAGAACAGCTAGCGCCATGACCATGCCCTCGCAACCCCAGCTGCTGCCGCCCATCCTAGTCCTCCTTGCAACAGCAGGGGCTCTCTTCATCCATGCTGCTGCCATTGCTGAGCAACATGAGCTGCCAATCTCACGTCCGGGTTGCCCGGACAAGTGTGGCAACATCAGCATCCCCTTCCCATTCGGCACTGAAGCCCGGCTGCTTCCGAGAGGGCTTCGAGGTCACCTGTGACCACTCCTTCCAGCCACCTCGCGCCTTCCTTGGTAAAGGCGACCAAGGATCACCCAAGACATCGACCGTCTACTCCTACCTATCAATGACCAAGATACTAGGTAATTCTTCGATCCGTAACATGCCGGTGGAGCTCATCGACATATCAGTCACCAGGAGTGAGGCACGTGCATACGGCGCGGTGGCTTCAGCCTGCACCAAGAACGCCACCACCTCGCTCTGGAAGATGACACAAACCACCTTGTTGGCCAAAGACATGGACGGCGCAGAGGAGGGCCCGTTCCTCGTGTCGCTAGCGCGCAATGTCTTCATCGCCATCGGCCAAGAAACTCATTCTACGGTGTCAAGGTTTGATGCTGCTAACATATCAATAGGAGCCGGGGAGGAGGATTACCTCGTCTCCTGCAGCTCATCCCTCATGGGAAACCTGCAGCTCGCGTCCAATGGGTCATGCTCTGGGCATGGCTGCTGCCAGGCCTCCCTTCCGGAAGGGCTCCGGCTGACCGGCGTCTCGGTTCTCGCAACCCCCAACGCCCTGAATAGCACTATGTGGATGACCAATACATGCGCCTTCGCCATGTTGGTGGAGAAGTCATGGTACAACTTCTCCACGGTGGACCTGTACGGCAACACCACTGACGTGGCCGTGCCCTTCGTGATCGACTTCGCCATCAGGAACGCTAGATGCCCGGCGGAAGGCCAGCAGCCACCTCTTGACTATGCGTGTGCCAGCGGCAACAGCTCTTGTGCCGACGTGGCCAATGGTTATGTCTGCAAGTGCTTGGAGCACTACGAGGGCAACCCTTACATCCGCAATGGATGCCAAGGTATGTTATATTATATGCTTATGCACCAATTTGTTGGGTCCAGAGGATAATCAATATGCAAGCTTCTTGGACTTCCATATAACTCGATCTATAACCTCTGTTTACCGCGTGGCAAGCGTGGTTAGCTCTCATTCATACATTGGTTAATGATTCATGATATGGTTTCTCCGCCCTATAACCTCTGTTTTATTTTGTGTCAAGATATCGACGAATGCAAGTCCCCTGATTTGTACCCTTGCTCAAGTGATGGGATATGCAAGAACAGGCTTTTAGGTATGACTGCCCATGCAAACCCGGAATGAAAGGCGACGGCAAAAAAGGAACATGCCAACCCATATTCTCCCATGTAGCACAGATGGTTGTAGGTAAGAAACGTGACAACCCATATTCTCCCATGTAGCACAGATGACAGGTCGTTGTAGGTAAGCGCTATGCTTAACAGAACTTGTCATGTGTTGAAGGTGTGGTATACATGAAAACAAACAACATAAAGACTCAAATCATATTTCATTTCACATACTGAAAACTATACTATACAAACTCTTCAATAAAAACTCTTGTACCATAAAATTAGCAAAGGCTTGCTCTTTGGTTTTCTGGCACCGTGTTGATCAAATCAAGAATGCATCAGATTTACACCACTACCACAAAACAACATAATGGATTTTTTCATATGCATGGCCAACACTTCCAATTCCACTCCTTGTTACCAGGTATGGTGTTGTCAGCAACCGCCCAACAATAGTAATTTTCTCCCCTTTTCATGCAGGTGTAATAGGTGGATTTGTTATCATGGCAGCTCTGTTATTCCTTATTTTTCTTCACAAAGAGAAAAAGAAGATGAGGGAGTTCTATGGAAAGAATGGCGGACCTATATTGGAGAAAGCAAAACTTATAAAGCTTTTTAAAAAGGAAGAGCTTAAGGAAATTTTAAAGAATGGTAATAAAATTGGAAATGGTTTCTTTGGTGAAGTTTACAAGGGCCATCTTGATAATAAAGAGGTTGTAGTAAAGAAGCCGATAAGTGGTGGTGCGCAAAAGAATAATGATCAATTTGTAAATGAAGTCATTATCCAATCTCAAGTCATCCACAAGAACATTGTTAGGCTGATTGGTTGTTGCCTTGAAGTTGATATCCCAATGCTTGTTTATGAGTTCATCTCCAAAGGTAGCCTCGAAGATATTCTTCACAGCAGCAAGGAGGTAGTGCCTCTTGACATGGATGTCCGTTTGAGTATTGCTGTACAGTCAGCGGATGGCCTAGCTTATATGCACTCAAAAACCAATAATAAAATCCTACATGGTGATGTTAAGCCGGCAAATATACTCTTGGATGACAATTTTGTGCCAAAGATATCAGACTTTGGCATATCGAGATTAATTGCAAGAGATAAAGAACATGCAGATAACGTGATTGGCGATAGGAGTTACATGGATCCAGTATTTATGCAAACAGGACTTCTAACAGAAAAAAGTGATGTCTACAGTTTTGGAGTTGTGATCTTGGAACTTCTAAGTAGAAAAAAGGCTACATATTCTGACAATAATAGCTTAGTAAGGAATTTTCTTGAAGCTCACAAAGAGAGGAGGCTAGCCGAGTTGTTTGACAATGAAATTACACTGACAAGCAATTTGGAGCTTCTTCATAGTCTGGCAACGATCGCTGTGGAATGTCTTAACCTCGATGTGGATCAAAGACCATCAATGATAGATGTAGCAGAGCGCCTTCTCAAACTAAACCGGTACCATAAACAGTAAGTCAAAATTGCACAACAGGGATGTATAAGTCCATGCACAATTGCACAACAGGGTGTACCATCAAATACGACAGACTACTAAAAGTGTGGCAGTATGTATTTTATTTCAGCTTGATGTTGTGAACAGAGTCCCTAAAGTTAGAAGCAGGGTTGTCCCTTGATTTGGACAACAATGTTTTACGCATCTAACTTTAACGTTTGAAGCGATTAAATGTTTGTATATATTCTCCTAATGCTCCAGCAGTGCAGCCACGCACATACGGTGCCACCAATCCAGAACGTGCTTCGACAGTGTTTTGGAGTCTGCAATCTAATATGCAATGCATTAGCTCATAACCTTTTTCTGGAAATAATTGCTGTTCAGAGGATATTGGGATGCATACGCTCACTAGGTACTATCATCTCCCTGGCCCTGTTCCCGCACCTCACCAATCATATCTCCCTGAATTCCCCGGGACCCCACACGGTACAGACTACAGAGGATGAATCACACTGAATTTCTGTATGCCTGCTAATTGGAGCTAGCAAATGTTACCGTCACGAGCAAGGCTCAATTGCTGGAATTAATCCATGATGCTGGCATGCGTGGTTTCTATCTTAACAGCCACGTTCAGATCCTGCCAAAAGCGGAGAGGGCTCCTCTTCTATGCTGAACACCTCTGTTCTGTTGTGTTTGTGCGTATTTCATTTCATCCTACAATAATGAAGTGGCATCCAATTGGATTGGCATTGAACATGCTGTCATGATCTCTAGTGAATAACAATCGTTCAAGACAATTCCAGGCAATTGGAAACTACATAGTGCTAGCATAAACTTGAATGTGTTGCGCAGTTATCTTGGAATCTGAAACGTAACATCCTTACAAGCTTCTGACAGTTTCATCAAACTTCAGCAGCAAGGTTAGCCAGAACATGCTGGAGTTCCCACTACGAGATGTCCAGAAAACAAAGCAAACAAGCCATTTTTATCTGCAGAAAAAGCATCAAAACAAACAACCACGTGCCTTCATGAAACCCCATCTTTCTCAGTTTCACATTCTCAGACTGCATAATGCTTGATTTCTTATTTGACAACCCAGCAGAACCAAGAGCTTTACAAATCGATGACTGCCAGCAAAGAAACAGGGGCAAGCATCCATTTGCAAACATGCCCGTTGCCACGCTGTGCAGCTCTGAGCATCAACATCGATGGCACAGCAGTCTCATTGAGCAAGCTCATCAGACATTCAAAGATCACATACCGCAACCGAGTTCAACAGGAGTACAGGACCACACAATTATTGAGTCCAAACTGCAGATTACACAAACATGACAAAGGAACCAGGATCACGCTGCCTAGAGATTATGGTACGAACATAGTACTTTCAGTGACTAATAAAACAAACTGCACTGCCGAATAACACAGGGGTTGAAGCAATCAATATAGCAAATGTAAATACTGACTCATGACTGAAATACTAGATGTCTTTGTTCCGCAGCAAGATAACCTTCTTCAGTAGCGATCATCATAAGCACGAGCTCCAGCTCCCCTGCTAGGACGGTCATAGGGTGCGGGTCTATCACGGTAACTCCCACCAAAGCGAGCAGGCCCACCAGCACCACCACCTACACGTGAACCACCTCTGCCATATCCGCCAGTGCCCCTAGGATCATCACGGTAGTAACCTCCACTGGACCGCCCTCCATCTCTTTCATAGCTCCTTTCCCTGGCAAAGCCACTTGATGGGTAACGATCTGCACCACTATACCTGTCACCAGAATAGCGATCTGCTGCTGGTGCATAGCGATCACTAGCATAACGATCACGCCCAGCACCATAATATGCATCCCTGCTGCTGTCCACGTAGCGCCCACCATCATATCGATCATCATCATAGCGAGCAAAACGATCTGATCCTCCAAAGCGGTCACCACGTCCCCCAGTTCCACCACCATACCTTGAAGCAGGAGAGTACCTTCCAGTTCTGCCACCTCCATCTGAATAAGGGCATTCACGAGCCCAATGTCCAGGGCGGCCACATTTGAAGCAATCATCACTTGCAGCTGGAACAGCATCACCTCCACTGCGATATCCACCTCTAGCGCCAGATGAGTAACCACCGCCACCGCCGCCACCGCCGCCACCACCATATCCATAGCCATCATCTGAGTTCCTAGGTTGAGCTTTGTTCACAGAAATATTCCGGCCATCCAGTTCACCATTATGCATTCCCCGAATGGCAGCATCCACAGCCCGAGGTTCTGAAAATGTGACAAATCCAAATCCCCTGGAGCGGCCTGTGTCCCTTTCCACTACAACCTATACATACAATGAAAATGAACTGATGGCACAAAAACTAAATATAAAAGCAGCAGCCAAAAATTATATCACTAGCAATGACATGCAAATACATAGGTGATATGAAAATGACAACAGCTGATGCAAACCAGTGATACCATCTCACTGTAGAAGAGTAACACTCAATCCTTATACCACAGCTCAAATGTTGCATGCGAATCAAAATCTGCTTTAACTGCCGACTGGTACAGAACACTAATGATTACTATAGCCAAAGGTCAGAAATCAGAACTGGAAGCATCAAGCATGTGACCACAAAATGACATTGATGATTCTGAACACTTCTGTGAGGCCCATGTGCTGCGTAACCAGTAAAACTCCAATCCAACTGAACTGAGACCACTTTTGGCCAGCAGTATAAGAGGACAACGGTAATTTAGGAAGTAAACTTCTAACACGAACAGGTCAGGTTTTAGTTACCCTGCCGGAAAGTTCAGAAAACATAATCAGAAAGTCTAAATGTGATTTTTTATATAGCCTTGCATCCTTAGCATTTCCATTTCAACAGGAAGGGCGCTATGGACACTGAGAATAATGTTCTCCCAGGCAAATGCAAGCACAGAGCATACAGCCCTCTTCAACATCACCTGCCTCACTACTGAAAGGACATAGTTCATCTGCTCTTGTCATACTGATAAGGAGGAATGATGCAACCAAACTTTTCTCTATGTTCATATCCAGAACTGGCAATGATATTTGCTTCTGTCGAGTTCATTACTTGCCAGTTACGAATCGAATCATTTCTGTGATCTAAATCTGACAACAGTTTCTTAGTACTAACATGGCAAAGACACGTCTCTGGTTCTGCCCACAAAACAGAGTATGTCTATCAAAATTGAATCTAGCGGTGCACATGCCTCCAGTTGATTTACAGAACCCATCAACCAAAATGCCTCAATTGATTGGTTTCTTTTTCCTTCAAGTTTGCTAACATCCTAACATATGGAAATGGAAGTGACTGCAGCCTCTGTGAATAAGTAATTGCTTGATTGAAATTGAAGATAGTGAAGTTCAAAAGAGCCCTAACAAGTACCCAAAAAAAAACATCACATGCTCCAGTTAATAATTCAAAAGAAAAGAGCATATTACCTTAGTTACCAAATCTATTAAACTGGCAAAAGATTTTTTTTAACAACCCCCAAAATAAATACAACTAAGTCACACTGTTATTACATAGGATTGTTTCAGACTTATGATGCATGTGATGTATCAGTATACTTTTATTACATGGAAAACAGTTCCAATACTAGTTCCAAAAGCAAGAAATCAGAATGATATATCTGAAATTAAATTCTAGTGTTCTTAACTGGATTAACATGTCACAGAGCCATCAGGCAGTTTCACTATCCGGTTACCCCCATATGGCCACATCTTTTGTTTGTGCTTCCTGTATCTTAACGAAAAATATTTTATTGCTAAACTATATTATCTATTAAAAAAAATCCTGCAGCTAATGCATCAGACTACTATGCAGGAGGGAGAAAAACAGATCCATACACCACAGTACGAATCTCAACAATTATTCTAATTCTAGAGCACAGCTTCTTCGTTCACCTGTACGGCCTATCAATTGACATCAAACCACACCAAAACAGGGGATCCCAACTAAACAGCCTCCAATTCGGCAAATCAAAGCATCCACGGCAGAGCAGTGCGTCGCAATACCTGAGCGTCGATGACCTTGCCGTACTGGCCAAAGGTGCGCGTGAGCGTGCCCTCCGTGGTGTCCCACGACAGCCCGCCCACGAAGATCCGGCCCACCTTCTCCTCCGCCATCCCGGGTCAAATCAAATCAAAATCGCCCTCGCCGCCGCCACCTGCACCGGAACCAGGCAACCAAATCTCATCAGAAAAGCCGAAATTTCGAACCAACCTGCGCGGATCGAGTCCCGCTGCGGCGAGGCGGGAGAGGGGCGGCGGCGGCTCACCTCGCGCGAAGACCTAGGGATTGCTCGGGCCGAGGCGCTAGGGTTTAGAGAGAGAGAGGGGGGTGGCCGATGTGACGAGACGAGGGGGGAGGGGGAATCTGGAGCGTCTATATACTTCGGGAACGTGCCCGCACGGGAGTGGCACGTGTCGTCGTTTGGTGAGATTTTTTTTTCTGCACCCCTTGCCTTTTATTTTCCGTTTCGGGGAAATTCCGGAAACAAAAGTAAAAGATAGGATTCCGAAAGGAACTTTGCTAGGGCCAAAGGGTGGCTTTGTTGTCCTTTCTTTTTGTGTTTCCGAGGAAAGATAAAAAATTTACGAAATTACTAGCAAACATGCCCGTGGGGTTGCACACGCACGGGCTCAGATTGGATATTTATTCAACGTTCGCATCATATATTTTAATTTTTTTTAGAATCAAACTTCGTACCATGCCTAGACACGCTATGCTCTTGTAGACACATATCTTTGAGTAAATATGTTTGAATTTATTACCCTTTGCAAGCCACATGAGCTTTGATGGCGGATTTAAATCGGATTGGTGCACGCAATGGTAGAGAGATAATTCCTAAAGATTTTTTATCGTTTCGATTCCGAGTCGAGGTAGACTTCAATTTAGATGGGCCTGCCATAAAGGCTTCCAACTCTACGTAGATTTCTAAACAGAGTCGTTTAGATCAAGGCCCACATGTCAATGACTAATGACGGATTAAACCAAAAATTTGAGGAAGAAACACTATTTGCTTTAGTAATAGGTAAAGATTAGCGCCTCAACGTCCAATGAATTTTTTTTAAATCATCAATATAGATAATTATTTATAAATCATTACGTGCAACATCGACAAAATAGGCATAAAAATGGCCTCGTCATCCAACTGAGATGGAAAATTCCCGTTGCAATATGGGTATCATGTGTCATGCAACATTTATCATGAAACATTCGGAAGCAATAGTTGCAACATCGACGTACATCTTTTTCCAACATAGCATTACCGATTTTTTAGCGTTGTCTGGATGTCTGAGTTATAGCATTACCAAAATTTTTATGTTGAAAAGAAATTAGCTCTTCCCCCTTCCACTTCTTTACGCCAGCAGGCTGGCGCCGCTGGAATATAGGCCATAGTATAATGTTTTCAAAGAAAATTTCTTTTGAGACAATTTTTTAATAGTTTGTACTTTCTAAGAAACTTTATTTTAAAACAAATAGCAAACCCTTCCCATTATGAAATTGGCCAAAAAGTTTAGCAAAATAAAAATAGAAAGAAATTGTTAAGAGAAATAGAAGGAATCAAATTCAATCAAGTTAGCTAGAAAAATATTAAATAATATGAATTTTTTTTGGCTAGAAATCGTTTTGAGAATTTTGTCCAAAACATGTAAGTGTAAAAAGTGTGCGGAACGTGTTCAGTGTATAATTTCTGAATCATCTGCAAAAAAAAATTGTTTATGTTGCTCATTAAAGTTGTTATGAAGAATACGTGCTGTAAAGACTGTTGACATTTTGACAAGTTGACATCTAGAAAAGTTAAGCATAGATTGTGAGCAAAATTTTATACATTTCTAAGAAAAACTAAAAGTTTTATACGAGTGCGGGCATGGTTCAGCTAGCCACGAGAGGGACATCCTCACCGGCCGCTAGCGCCTCTTTTCTGGCATGCCCTTCTGGCCTGCATGGTTATTCTTGAACCACTTGCCGCTTTCACCCTTATTCAACTTCCCAAACTCATCTGCCACACTAGTCTGTTCTTATTTTTCCCTAAACACTTGTCATATTTCACATTTTAGGTATTATATAAGTAAATCACGAAAAGAGTTGAGTACCGAAACAGAGTGTTTTTTTTTTTTTTTGCTAAGACCTTTTCAACATGTATCTTTTAATTTTTTTAGCAGAGATGTATCTTTTAATCATTGTGTAATGCTGGCTACCTTTGACGTTTCTGTTCCAAAATGTCCCTTTTCCACCTATTTCACAACCAAAACGCTGATCATAGGAAACCTCGAAAGATGAATATGTAGCTGAATGCTGATGTCATTTCCACAAGATCAAATTAAACATTTACAATAGTTCAGTTCTTACAGGGATCACAAAATGGACTTCCTAGCTAAATCCATCCTCAAATTAATTAAGGGTACTTTGTGCGCTATAGACCGCAGTTGGGATCATTTGTTTATATTAGAGATATGTCAATTAAGTCCTCAAATCTTGAGCAGGGTTATGAGAGCAGAACTGCCCCTATAGATTAGATGAAACCAGAAAACAATGAATGTAGATCCACATGGGATTTGAACTCTTTTTTGCTTTTGCAAACAATTCCAGGAGCTTTGGCTTTCAAGCCCACCATCGTGTATGCATCAGACTATCCATACTCCAACTAGATCCAGAATTCAAAGGTATGTACTTGAATTCCATGTCCTGCTTCCTTCAGGTGAGGCCTGTTCTGGTTAGAGAAGACAAACAAACAGAAAGCAATGAATCATTTTGAAACCTCTGCACCTAAAATGCCTCAAT
This sequence comes from Urochloa ruziziensis, assembly GCA_015476505.1. Lineage (NCBI taxonomy): Eukaryota > Viridiplantae > Streptophyta > Magnoliopsida > Poales > Poaceae > Urochloa > Urochloa ruziziensis. Next base: position 49,644 of record WEIB01000034.1, read on the forward strand.
TTTCTCCACATAAAGGTATGTGATACACTGTCTCAACAAAAATGAAATGACCATAGAGCTCACCTTTTGTTAGTAATAGATGATGGAAAGAAACCATAGAGCCTACACGATTCAGATGAATCAACAACGTTTATTACTCATAGGAACTTGTTGATGTCATATTCATTTGTTCTTGCTCTCTTCAATATTTCTGCCTGCATGGTGATCGTCAAAAGTATGAAATAAAGAAGATTTTATGAATTATAAATTTAGGGCACAGGTTTGGAGGTGGTCAGAAAACAATGTTTGCATACAACCCTCATTATATATATCCTCTCATGTTATTAAGAAAAAAAAGCAGCTCAATATAACTTGGATACGAAACTGTTGGAGTTGGACGCATTACACCGGCTGACAAGAATGAGCCAGCTATCCATGGTTTAAGAAATTTTAAAATTGTGTAAGAAAAACTAACCTGAATCCGTGTGGTAATGCATCCAGCACCCTAGTTTTGAATTTTGCCAATGTTAC
>WEIB01000033.1:0-24995 GCA_015476505.1 Urochloa ruziziensis
ACGGCCGCCGGCGACCGCCCCGCCCACCTCCCGCCCGCAGCCGCTTCACCCGTCCTCCGCTTCGCCCATGGCTAGAGGTAGAAGATGATGCAGCGTGACGAGCAGGTGAAATGCAGTGGACGAGAGTGTGCCACGTCATCCTGTTCGCTGGGATGGGTTGCGGCGCGCGCCGTGTATCATTTTCGTCTTAGCAGCCCCAATGCTATTTTGCAACCAAAAAATGGCGTCGGCTACATGCTACGCGCGAGGCAGAAGCGCAAGCTCCCAAAGATCGAGCAGTGCGGCACCGACGCGCTCAGCCTGCAGAACTGCCACCTCGCCTACTTCTCGTCGCGCCGCTCGCCACGTTCGACGTCGACGAGACGCTCCGCCTTGCAGGAAGCCGCGCCACCACGCCGCCCCTCTACGCCGGCCGCGTCCGCGTGCACCCCCAGAGCACGAAGCCACAGCCTACTGCAACAAAAACGCCTCCGCGTAACGCCGCAGCGCCCGCGCCGGATCGAGTAGGTGGCCGCAGCGGCGCAGCCTCGCGTCGCACCGGCCATGCGCCGCAGCCTTGTGTTGTGCCGTAGCCGGTGGCCTGGGCCCGCCCCGCATGCCGTGCGTCTTCGTGCCGCCACGCCGCAGCGGGCCAGTGGCCGCACAGGAGCAGGAAGCCGCCGCGCCTGTGCCAAAGCCGGCTTCGTAAGTTTTTCGGTGGCACGCACAGAATTGGAACTTTTATAATGGCGTGTGCGAAATTGCCTCAGTTTCGAATGTTTGATGGAACAAACGACCTACTGCTCATCAGGTTCGGAGACAAAAATTGGTAATCCTGTAATGCCTGTGGAGACCCAAGTACCCAACAGAGCGTCGCCTTCTCAAGAATATGTGCTATTTGGAAACAGCTCATCTGCAGAACTCGATGAAGAAAGGGGATAAGAGATGCGACATGCCCCGAGCTCCATCTCCACTGGTCCAAGTAACTCTGGATCATCAACAGCATCAACTTTCTTTAAGAAGCATACAATTGAAGGTATACCAGCCTAGAAACAGAAGAGAAAAACAGGTAAAACGAGGGTTCAGTGCTTGAGCAATGCACACTGCACAGCAGTGGTCGAAACAAGATTGACATAATTATCATGAGAATGATAACCCAGCTATCACCCTAGCTGGCTTCTACGGTTTCTTGCAAATGAGGCACTCAATAATCTAAACGAACAAAAAAAAAAGACTAGAAGCCGTGCTAATTTCCAACTCAAGCAGCAGGCAACACATCCCGTAAAAGTATCATATCATACATGAAAGAAGTTTCAGACCAGTAAAAAATTACTCAGATAGCACTTGCTAGCTGCTTCAAGTATATGTGGTGTGACAGGTGCACCTGTAATAACAAGCTCAAACATATAAATAGCTCAGTGAAACTAATATCATATATGTTCTTTTTTGCTTATGGTCCTATAATACAAAGTATAAACGGGCCGATAGAGAACAGATGCAACAATGATTACAACAAAACAAATTCATGTAAGCAAAAGGGATGTTGCTGCAGGTCAATTAACACTAAAAAGTATGTATGGCATTGATACTTGCAACTCTCACGCATTTATATACTAATATTGACCCGGGTATCTGGAATGATAGAGACTGCACTCAACTCAATGGACCTATGCACACGCAGGTATGAATGCATGCCAGTTCAGTATGAAACCACAAAGAAAAAAGAATACCACAAATATATGAAAATAATCTTGTACGCAATATTGCTTAATGTAAAAGGATGACAAGAACACCCATGAAACATTGCAGCAAACTTTGATCATTACAAGAGCAATGCAAGCAGCTGGGACGATTAAGGTAAAATTTTCAACATGAGAAATAATCAGAAACACAATTTTACATATGCAATCAATATCTACATATACTGGAAAAAATACAAATTATAAAAATTGTACAAAACATAGAAATATCTGGTAAAAGATCAATGAGGGCTCTTTCGTCAAAATGTTGCAGGCTATATGAACTGTTTTTCATGCACCGTGGGCCCATGTCAATGTTGATACGCATACAAATCAAATAATACATGACTCTTGGACTAGGTTGGCAATTTGGCAATGGGTTATTAGCATTAGTATTATAGTAATATACATAATATATAAATCAAACGGCTAGGCATGCTGATTGCGGTGCACCAACAATCAAAATTTTAGCCAAATAACATTATTGCAGTTTGCAAAGACAGTCATCAAACACAGACTAATGCAGTTGACATAGAAAAATCCCATCATATGAAACTAGACTAACATGGAAAATTCCTGCACCATATTTCATGATTAAATAGCTCTCTCTATCACCACGAGAATAAAAAAAATTGGACAGTACAATACGAGCAAAAGAGAGCACACAGAGCCGAATCAAGCATTCTACTGCACACAAGACTCAAGTACAGCAGGGTTCAAGAGGTGAGAAATGTGAATCCCAATGAACCTCTTGCTCTATCATTAAAACACTATGCGCTGCAAAAGTGCAGAGCCAAAGACTGTTAGAATGGCCATGCGAGCAGCTACATGCTGCTATGGTGGAGACAGAAATGATCACTAAAACCATAAATCTTAACAACCAAAATAAGACTTGGTCAGTAGAAAGAGCAAGTTAGTAAATTGTGCAGGAGTTTGGATTGATCAGGCTAGGACATTCAGAACTAGCGCACAATTAGCAAATTAACAGGCATGAATGAGGATAGTAAAGTTTATTAGCTTGATAACAGGGTATGAGAAACAATTTTACCTATAGCGATCATTTTGTATTTGTTGGGTAAAACTCTTCCATGTAGTCGTTGCCTTCTGCATACATGTAGATAATATGAGAATTTGGGTGTGTGGGTTCAGGGTTGGGGGGGGGGGGGGGGGGGGGGTCACTAAAAGTAAAAGCGTATCTAGAATTCTTACGGCGCAAGAATGGCGATTTTTTAATCCAATTGAACTGTCGAATTTCCTGAATGAGTTTTATCATATAATCTGCTTTCTCTGTTGTCAATAGTCTCAGCATACTTCTCTGGTTCTTCACAAGCCCCAATATCTACAAACACAAGACAAAGCAAGCCATAGCATCTGTAATCAATTTGCATCGTACTCCAAGTTAATTGAAATTTGAAAACGCTATGGATGTTTAACCTCACCTTTTGGTTAGAATGCTTGATAGTGTTGTCTTGATGGGGGACCACGTAAACTCTTAGAAAAAATATAGAACTGTACAAGTTTTTGTCATCAAACTCTTTATATCCCCCTCTTGATTTATTCGCCTCCAACTTGTCAATACAGTTTTGTAGCCCAAGGCTCTTTCTCTTCTCAAGCAATTTTATTCTAGGCTCATTTTTATCATAGCACCAAGAGACCTCTCTAATAAATTGCATTTTTGTTCTTATTTTCCAGAGAGCTGGTTCCCATACCAGATCATCAAAGCTGTACCATAAGTTTGCGTTAATTCAATTATCCAAATTTTCATCAATGCTGCAAAGGTATTTATAAATAATTTGCAAAAGAAAGAGTTGCTTACTTCACACTATTTTTCCAAGAAGGTCTGCAAGGTTTGCCAATTCTGAATTGGGCTTAATGTTTACACCCAGCTCCTTAAGGAATTTACCGAGACCATTCCAGTTCACTGTCTTCACATCTGGTCCCATTAAAAACAAGCTTTGTTATTCACTAAATGGAGAAATAATATAGAAACAAGTCTACTTAAGAAAAAAAACTCGACTGATGGGGAGAGACGGTCCTCCAAGTCAATTGCAATTTTGGTTGAGAAAGACACAAAATGGCGGCTGCCCTTGGGACTCCTAGCAGAGCCACATACCCCCACACCACCCCCCACCCCAATTCTAAAAGTGAGAATAGATTTTACACCAGCAATGAGAATATCAAGATATCAGTTCAAAAAAAATGAGAATATCAAGATAGAGAAAAAAGCCCTTATAATATAGTTAAATATTGTTTCATTCTTTGAAATTTTGTGCTATTATTGATATTAGAAAATAAAACTTTGTGCAAAAGTTAGTTCAAAACAAAGACAAACTTGAAAGCAGGGGTGTTCAAAACGGTTTCAGCCAACCAGGTTCAAACTGGATGGCAAATTTTGCACTAAGCATGAATAGTAACAGAGCGCAAATTTTAGCTAGACAGTTTGAGCCCGTTTGCCTGAAACTGTTTTGAACAGGGCTACTTAAAAGATTAGTTTATACATTAGCTATGATATATATTATGACAATATCGACAGGTTTGGTAGTAGTTAAAAAAGGAGGTCATGGTAAATTAACTGCACAATTGTGCGGGCTATACATGCTAGTTCTTATATGAAGTGATTGATATTTATTAATGTGTGTATATGTATGTAACTTTACCCTTGTTCTTTCTTCAATTCCCTCCCCCTGCACCATGAGATTTGTCCTTGTCTGCAAAGTCAGCTAAGAGTACATGCTATTGCCCGTCTGCTTTCAATTGATAAAATATGCTTCCCTTTTCAAGTTTCAGAGGCTTCATTGGTAACTGTCGCTCATTTAGCTCATTTACACATCTAACTGCCATGATAAGGTCTCTGAAAAGGATAAGAATGACATTTAATGTTATCACTTAAACAAGTTATCTAACATTTACATCTGCATCTGGGGAATAAATATTGAAAGACATGTAATATAACATGGCAACATTCTCATCACTACACATGGCAAGTGACATAATAATGTGACAGAATAGATAAGGTCTCTGCCAGGAACTTTTGATTCAACTAGTTCCAGAATCCTGCCAAATTAATAACGTTTCTTTCCGCTAAATGTCACACAAGACCAGACTGGGTGTGGGCATGTGTGTGGCGTATGTGGGTGTGGGTGTCTTTGTACTCATAAAAGAACTGTGGTAATCCAACTATCATATTACAGTATTCTGGCCCTGCAATCTTACCATTTTACCAAGATAAACTGCTAAAATATCAATTCAACTAGTTCCAATTTTCGGAAAGCCCTACAATGAGTGATTAACACAGCATCATAATAAATGATAATCTAGGCAACTAGAGTACGATAAATGTTCAGCTTCACACGTTATGCACAAGCCAAGATTCTCTCTAATTTTTGTCTGCACAAATTTTCCAACCAATCCCAATCATTGTGTGGTGGGCAGATACTTATACATTTCAATATTATTTTAGAATAATTTAGTAGTGAAACTTACACAAAATAATATTGAAATGTAGAAGAGCTTGGCTCAGACTCGTCTTCCATCTCGAATATGCACTTCCTATCGATTGATTTTAATGCTCCAGCAATGCTTGGAAACACAATGTAAGCTATGTTTTGACCTTCAACTTTCCACACTCCAAGAGGCTTTGCTATGTTTTTGCTGGAGCAAGACGTAAGCACCTTGAAAGCTTCATGAGCATCTGATGGCCTCTTGCATAATGCAATGCAACTTTCCTTTTGATCCTCAGGATAAGCCAATGATGCATAATATGCGTCAGTGCCAGGAACTTTTGAGTTGGTGACAGTCAATTTTCTCCTTTGAGTTTGAATTTCAATCTGCAAAAATAAAAACAAAATCATAATATGGAATTACTGTATTAAGCAACTGGAAAAATTATCTAGAAAAATAATTACCGGGCCATATTTTGGAAGCTCTATCGGCATCCTGAAAGACCATTTTAAGAAAGTGTTAATTGTATAGGATAGAGGGATGTCATTTTTATAAGAAAATGACAATCACAACGTTTTAGAATGTGCAAATACGTTCACTCTGGATAGAAGGATGCCCATAACTAGAAAATATGAAGTGAGAAAAGGAGGAACTTACGACGGGTCAGGAGGGGGTACAGCAGAACTAACCACCGCATGCTTTGGAGCCATTGGTTAATGGACAGCAGTGTCCTCAGCCCTGCAATTTATTATTTCAATCCAACATAGTCAGTGTTACATGATATCTGAATAGAATTGATAAAACAATGTATGCCATAAGCATATGGTTTTCACGATACCATCGCCCACCCATTACAAGATCAGCTACGCGAGGACACTAAAATCCAAATAAGTTGACCATATAGATTAGAGCCAATGGCAAAACACACAAAAAAGACAACCTTCTGGTATTCTATACAGAAAAAAAAATACTAGAAACATCCTAGTAACTTAACACTTGTCAATTATCAAGAGGGAAAGCCTCAATCGGAACCAACCATGGCGCTTAGTCTGACATCAAATGCATCATATCTGCAACTACATCAATTGACCAATACATTTGGCATCTACAACAATGCCAATGGAACATAAGAAAGTTGAACATGTTTGCACGAAAATGATACATTGTGTTGGAAGCACACTTGCCTAGCAGGGTGACCACTGACCAGGGAACAGGCGAACAGCAATCAATGACGGCAAACAAGTTAAGAGCTGCAGGTGCTTAACAATATATGGCGATGCAAAGAGATGCTACCCAGCATGAACAATCATTGGCCTGGTGGTTGATCAGGCAACTCTACCAACAAGCGAGCTAGAGAGTGCGTCAGAGATGCAATGTGGATCGTCAAGAAGATGTGGAATAACCATTGTTTTTTTTCGCTTGCGCTTACAACAATTCATCAATGTGTTCGTATCAAACCTACACAACGGTAGCACTCCTCCCTGTTAGATAATGTAACATATATCTTGTAACGTGACTTGCACGACAGGCAACAGATACGAGTCCTTAGGTAGTTTGTTATGATATTGATGATGTACATAGGAGAGGATCTCGGTAGTCTGTTGCCTCGTGATGTAAACCACGCTGGGGTTTTTCCCAGCTCTATATAACACGCAGGCGTGCACGGGAACGGTGCAACGCTTAACCCATATTCATCTACTTTTACATGGTACCAAGAGCCTAACCTCTAGATTGCATCTAGAATGGCGAACTTCCTCGGGGCGGCTTCATCCTCCGGCGCCATTGCGCAGCAGATCGGCCTTCCTGTCTCCGAGACGCTAACCAAGACCAATTTGGTCCTCTGGAAAGCTCAAGTACTTCCGGCCATTAGGGGGGCGCAACTTGAACCCCTCATCGATGGCACGGTACCGCCTCCGTCGAAAGAGATCGAGGTGAAGGAGGTCAAGCAGCCCAACCCGGAGTATGCCAGGTGGGTTGCGCTTGACCAACAGGTGCTGAGTTACTTACTCACCACCATGTCGCGTGAGGTCATGGCCCAAGTCGCGACTGCCAAGACTGCCAGAGAACTTTGGATGGCGGTCGAAGAAATCTTCTCTTCGCAGACACGGTCAAGGTCCGTGAACACGCGCATCGCGCTCGCAACTACAAAGAAAGGTAACATGTCTGCATCTGATACATAGCCAAGATGAGAACTCTAGCTGATGAGATGGCCGTTGCTGGGAAACCACTTGGGGATGAGGAGTTCAACTCGTATATTCTCACCGGGCTTGGCGCTGATTATAATCCACTCGTCACCTCGATTGTGACCCGTGTCGAGCCCATCTCCTTCAATGAGTTGCAGGCACAACTCTTCAGTTTCGAGCAGCGACTCGAACTTCTCAATGAGGGTTATCAGTCCTCCGCCAATTCAGCCACGCGAGGACGGAACTCTCTAGGTGGATCTGGCAATGGTGGTAATAGCGGCTGCGGCAATGGTGGCCGTGGCAACCGTGGCGGGTTCTCTCGTGGAGGCAACAATGGTGGTCGAGGTGCTGGGGGCTGTGGCCGTGGGAACGGTGGTGGCCCCAACAAAGGTGATGGAGGACAGCGCCGCTTCAGTGGAAGATGCCAGGTCTGCTTCAAGGAAGGGCATTCAACCGTTCAATGCTGGCATAGATTCGACCCCGACTACGTTCCTAACGAGCGTCATGTTAATGCTGTTGTGAACTCGTCGTACGGCGTGGACACGAACTGCTACGTCGACACGGGCTCCACCGACCACATCACCAGCAACCTTGAGAAGATCTCTGTCCATGATCAGTATAATGGAACAGACCAGATCCAAACAGCCAATGGGGCAGGTATGAACATCAATCGTATCGGTCATGCTATTGTTCGTGCTCCTAGTCGTGATATTCATCTCAAAAACGTCCTTCATGTACCCCAAGCATCTAAAAATTTACTTTCAGTTCATCGTCTTGCACGTGATAATCATGCCTTCCTTAAGTTCACCCTGACACTTTTTTTGTAAAGGACAAGGACACGAAGAGGGTAATCTTGGAAGGTAGATGTGAAGGGGGGCTGTATCCCCTTCCTGCGCCAGGAGGAACGGCGCTGAGTGCAATCAAGCCCTCCAGTTATCAGTGGCATAGTAGATTGGGTCACCCGTCCTTTTCCATTGTTCATCGAGTTGTTAGTCAAAATAAGCTTCCTTGCTCTACAGCAATCACTCCAGAGTCTGTTTGTGATGCCTGTCAGCAAGCCAAAAGCCACCAGCTTCCCTACCCTAAGTCAACTAGTGTGTCCACTTCTCCTTTAGAGTTAATTTTTTCAGATGTATGGGGACCTGCTCCTGATTCTGTCGGGAGAAAGAAATACTATGTCAGTTTCATTGATGATTATAGCAAGTTTGTGTGGATCTATCTACTTAAGCAAAAATCCGAGGTTTTCTCTGTTTTTCATGATTTTCAAAGTCTTGTTGAGCGTCTTTTCAATAGAAAGATCGTTGCTATGCAGACGGATTGGGGTGGTGAATATGAGAAACTCCATCCATTCTTTCAAAAGCTTGGCATTACTCACCTTGTTTCATGTCCCCATGCTCACCAGCAAAATGGGGCCGCTGAGCGCAAGCACAGACACATTGTCGAGGTTGGTCTTTCTCTCCTTGCCAATGCCTCTATGCCCCTTAAATTTTGGGATGAGGCCTTCCTTGCAGCTACCTTCCTGATCCACCGTACACCTAGTAAAGTCATTGACTTCTCTACACCGCCGCAGCTTTTGTTTCATGAAACACCTGATTACTCATCATTACGTGTCTTTGGTTGCGCATGTTGGCCAAATCTTAGGCCGTACAACACAAAGAAACTCCAATTTCGCTCAAAAAGATGTGCTTTCCTCGGGTATAGCAATCTACACAAAGGGTACAAATGTTTAGATATATCAACGGGGCGTGTTTACATTTCCCGTGACGTTGTTTTCGATGAAAATGTCTTTCCCTTCGCCGAGTTGCATTCTAATGCGGGTGCTCGGCTTCGAGCGGGAGTTAATCTCCTTCCACCTACACTCATTGATAATTCCATTCCCTTTAGGAGCACAACAATGCATGGTCCGGATACTTGGGATTGTTCCCCTGAAACTTACTGTGAAAATTATGCTTCTTGAAGTGATTTTATGCAGGCTGCCGACGGCGTGGAGCACCAGGCGGATACGCCGCCCTCTGTCTCAGGTGCATCTCCATCGGGATCGGCGCCCCAGCAGTCCCCGTCAGGAGAATCAGCATCGACAACGCCAAGGAGCTCCACGACAACGGCTGCGCCGAGCGCAGGGCGGGTGTCCGCTCCACGCGCTCCAGGCCAACCACCGTGCGCCACGCAAGGGGGGCAGGATCCTCTCGGACAGCATCATTGCGCGTCGCCCGCAGGAACAGATTCCGCACCTGATTTTTCAGGATCTTCTGCTCCTACTTCGCCTGTGGCTTAGGAACAACCGCCAGAGATTACCAGAGTTCGAACCCGTGCACAAGATGGAATCAAAAAGCCAAAAGTTTATACTGATGGCACAATAAGGTATGGATGCCTAGCTGTTTTTGATGAACCCATGTCTTTAGTTGAAGCTTTGGAAAACAAAGATTGGAGACATGCCATGGATGTAGAACACATGGCACTTGTGAAAAATAAAACTTGGCACCTTGTACCTCCAGGGGCTGGCAAAAATATTATTGACTGCAAGTGGGTTTATAGAATTAAGAGAAAACCAGATGGCACTATTGACAGGTATAAGGCACGTTTAGTGGCAAAAGGTTTCAAACAAAGGTATGGAATTGACTATGAGGATACATTTAGTCCCGTGGTAAAAGCTGCCACGATACGACTTGTCTTGTCTATTGCAGTGTCTTATGGCTGGAGTCTTCGTCAACTAGATGTACAGAACGCGTTTCTTCATGGGTATCTTGAAGAAGAAGTGTTCATGAGGCAACCTCCTGGGTATGAAGATAAGAAGCATCCACAATACATATGTAAGTTAGACAAGGCTCTTTATGGCTTGAAGCAAGCACCAAGAGCTTGGTATTCTTGCTTAAGCTTAAAGTTACAAAATCTTGGTTTTCAACCGTCCAAGGCCGACACTTCTTTGTTCTACTATAGTAAGGGTAGTGTCACAATATTCCTTCTCATATATGTTGATGATATTATTGTTGCGAGTTCTTCTTCTAAAGCCACAACAGCACTTCTTGCGGATCTCAATAATGAGTTTGCTCTTAAGGATCTTGGAGAATTACATTACTTCCTTCGTATTGAAGTACACAAAGTAAGGGAAGGTATCTTGCTGACACAAGAAAAGTATGCAGCAGACTTACTGAAACGTGTTGGTATGGAAACGTTAAACCTGTCAACACACCCTTGTCATCGTCGGAAAAATTATCAGCAGTAGATGGTGATGTGCTGGGGGATCTGGATGCTACAAGGTATCGAAGTATAGTTGGAGCTTGCAATATTTGACTCTTACCCGACCAGATATTTCCTTTGCTGTTAATAAGGTATGTCAATTCTTGCATAAGCCTACAACTTCGCATTGGTCTGCAGTAAAGAGAATATTGAGGTACTTGAGTTATACAATGGGTGTTGGGCTAAAGATACGGCGATCATTGTCTATGCTTGTGAGTGCATTCTCTGATGCAGACTGGGCAGGATGTCCTGATGATAGAAGATCAACTGGAGGATTCACAGTATTTCTTGGTTCTAATCTCATATCATGGAGCGCAAGGAAACAGGCAACTGTGTCAAGGTCCAGTACCGAAGCTGAGTACAAGTCGATGGCTAATGCTACAGCTGAAATTATGTGGGTACAAACTTTGCTTCATGAGTTGAGAGTCAAAACTCCTAAAGCAGCTCGGTTATGGTGTGATAATCTTGGGGCAACATATTTGTCAGCGAATCCAGTGTTTCATGCAAGAACTAAGCATATAGAAGTTGATTTTCACTTTGTTAGAGAAAGAGTAGCTCAAGGAAGTTCGATTCGTGTCTACTAATGATCAGGTGGCAGATGGGTACACCAAAGCTCTAGCTGTACGACAGCTTGAAGGTTTTAGAGACAATCTCAACTTAGATAAGTTGGGATTGAGGGGGAATGTTAGATAATGTAACATATATCTTGTAACGCGACTTGCACGACAGGCAACAGATACGAGTCCTTAGGTAGTTTGTTATGATATTGATGATGTACATAGGAGAGGATCTCGGTAGTCTGTTGCCTCGCGATGTAAACCACGCTGGGGTTTTTCCCAGCCGTGGTTGGGTCGCGGTCTGCTTCAGCCGTAGTTGCATCCCCAACCCGTCAGCCACTGGCGGAGCTAGACTCAAGTAATAGCAGGGTCCAGCCTACAGAAACAACCACTAAATATCAATCTACAGTGCCAAAGTTACTGTTTATTTAGTGGAGATTTTCCTTGAGCAGGGGGGGCGATTGCCCAGGTTCGCCTCAACGTAGCTCCAGGCCCGCCCTCGGAACGACGAAGGAGAGCGAGCACAAACACGAATTGGGATTCTGGGAACGCCATGACCACACAACCCATGGGAATCGCCACAAATCTGCTGTAACAGGACAGGATCGGGGGCCACTTACTAGCGTCTCCTTCGCTGCTGAAGTGCTAGCGTGCTGCCCGCCGCTGTTGCAGGAACGACGCAGAGAGGAGGAGCAGAGACGAGAGGCCTGCGTGGTGCGCGGGTCGCCACCGCTGCTCCGCTGCTTGATGGCGCTCTCACGATCAAAGCAGGGGACGGTGCTGCCCGTCTTCTGGCTGCTCCGACTCCGACCTCCGGCGTTGGCGTTGGGGTTTTGCCTTTTTCGGCGGCGAGGTTTAGTTCGCGGAGGAGGGGCCGAAATGTGGACCGAGTGATTTTCTGAGTTGGTAAGAGGGGGGAGAGGGTGATTTTCTGAGTTGGTAAGAGGGTGGAGTTCCGGATACTTCTCCAAGTAAAATCACGCGAAAAAGGTACTTTGGAGTGTCCTTTTTACGGTATTATCTTTTACTAGATAGGGTGTGTATATCACAAAAACAACTTTTTTTAATTTGTTTTTCAGTCTTCATATCTTGTTTAGCACCCTTATTAGGTTTGATTTGCAATGAAACTGTCGACCCTAGTTTGTTAAATGCAATTACAATTTACATAGAGACTGCTATGCAAACAAGACTACTTTTAGTGCGTGTACACATGCAACCAACTTCTCCATAAACAAGATAGAAAATTTCGAAACATTTGCAAGCAATGTTGTTTATTTTTCTTTTCTCGTGCTCGGGCTACGACACAAATCTAGATCAATGGCAAGAATCAAAACCAGTTGGAGACGGTATTATTAGGGTCATTGGCAACCGACCGTCAGGCCCTTATTTGGATCCATGCCATTACAAATTTCACGGATCAGAGATATGCCATTAAAAATCGTCTATTCGGAACCGTGCCATTACAATTCGCTCTTTGTTGGAAATATGCCATTACTTACCTCTTCAACATGTTTCACAAAATATTTGGACCAAATTGCCCTTTCTTCCTCTTCCCCTCTCCTCCATCTCTCTCATTCATCCCTCTCATCCGCCGCCGGAGCAGGAGCTCACGAACAGCCCGACGGCGGCCTGCACGCAAGGCGGCGCTCGCCCGCGACGGCCTGCGTGCGACGCACCTCGAGCTCGCGAGCGCGGCGGGGCGGTGCGGACCTCGAGCTCCGTGGCCGTTCCTCGCTTCCTCCGCCGGCCGCCGCGGAGGACCTCCCGCCGAATCGAAGCTGCAGGAGGCGGGCGCTAGATCCGGAGAGGCTCAAGCGGCGCGACCCTCTACCTGCCACTACACCGCGCGGGGATCGAGTTGCCGCTGAGCCGGTCCCGAGCACCTCCTCTCTCTCCCCTGCTTCGGCGGCGCGGCAAATCAACGCGGCTCCGGCCAGCGGCGACTCTGCGAGGCAAGCGCGGCCGGCCGTCGGAGGTTGGGCATGCGGCCGGCCATGTGTTCCCTTCTCCCCGGCGCGAGGCGGCCGGAGCAGAGCCCGCCGCTGCTGGCTCGGTCGAGCGGAGGAGCCCACGCAGGCGCGGCCCCGACAGCGGACCTCGGCGTGGCTGGCCGTGCCGGAGCTCCTCCTGCGCGCGTGCTTGAGAGAGATGAATGAGAGAGATGGAGAGGGGCAGAGGAAGAAGATGAGGGCAATTTGGTCCAAATATTTTGTGAAACATGTTGAAGGGGTAAGTAATGGCATATTTCCAACAAAGAGTGAATTGTAATGGCACGGTTCCGAATAGACGATTTTTAATGGCATATCTCCAATCTGTGAAATTTGTAATGGCATGGATCCAAATCACCCTAATTAATAACCCACCAAATGCTACACGAAAACCTCACGGAGCACCTGTTGTTAACACTTAACAGGCGATCTTTTTGAAAAGTGGACATGCTATAAGATTCTTTTTTAAAAAAAATAAATTGTATAGGGAAATTCACATCTTCACCCAGGGAAAATTAGTTCTAATTCATGTGCTGATACAGCTAGGTAAATAATTTTCTTTATTACCTCACATATCTTCACTTGTGCACTAATACGTTGTTTTCTTTGCATCTATAGCTTGTGAATTGGTAGTGTAATCATTTAGATTTTTTTTTTCTCCCGAGTTGGTTTGTGGCAATGTTTTAGTGTAGAATGAGCTCGAAAGTTTTGACATTTTTGAAGTATATGCCACGTGAGGCATGACACCCTATTTACTCAAATTGAATTCGACTACATGCGGATTCGGTTTGACTTAGCGAAGGCATTACATCACAATTTTGATCCTAGATGGTTGGTTGCACTATTTTATGGATGTTTAAATTGAAGTACATATCTTATTAGTCAAGTTCGGTTTGATTCTAAGCGACACCACTATTTTGAGCCTTGGCGGTTAGTGACATCAAGAGGATTCACTCTTAAACCAAAATACAGCCAGTTCTGCTTATGTTTAAATTCAAGTGTAAATCTCATTAATCAAGTTTCATTTGATTTTCCATTATCCAGTATGCATGCTCCGTTAAGTACCCCTAGGTTTAATTTTACAATGTGACTAGACATATAGTAGATGTCAATTACAAAATGCAATAATTGAGGGATCTTATTTGCAACCAAGACTAACTTATGGAGATGTATGCTATTTTTAAAAGAAAATGATAAACCGATTTCAAAAGTTTTGCAGTAAACGGTTGTTCCTCGCATGCTCCGCAATGTCACCAATAAGGATGGAGATGGATGTGTGGACATCCGAAACATCCGTATTCGTATTCGATAAAAACGTAAATATGGATATCCGTATTCGTATTCGATTTTAACATGGATGTCTCCGAATTCGATTTCCAACAATTTTCTCTATCCGATTCCACATTCGTATTCGAGAAAAATCCGAAACATTCGGCATTCGACATTCGTATTCGAGAAAAATCCGAAACATTCGACATAAATTAACTTCTCTTTTTAACTAACTATTAATTATAAATGATATAAACTGTTTAATCAATTTAAAAATTATCTACATGATAATTACTAATTATATTGATTATAATATTACTAATGGTATATAAAATAAATTTTAATTAACTTTAAGATGGACAATCATATCAATTTTAACTACTTTAATTTATTTATCTAATTAATAAATTATATTTGACTATTTTCTTATTAAAATATTTTATATATTATGAAAATTATTTATATTTATATTTGTATATTTAATTATTCAAATATATATAACATACATGAGATATATACACATAATTTACTCTTAAAACAATCCATAAAGTGAATTAATACACACTAAGACATTTTCTGTCAAAATCAACTAAACATCCGAATGCGAATCCGAATTCGAACTATTCGTTTTGTATTCGTATTCGATAAGATTCGTATTCGTATCCGAATTCGAATTAAAATATGGTAAATAGTGGTATCCGAATTCGAATCCATTCGTATTCGATCCGAATCCATCCTTAGTCACCAAGCTCTCTAGGGATGGAAACTAGGCTTACCTTATTTAAAAAAAAAACTAGGCTCACTAGCATTTATGATCCTTCTGGCCGGTAGGACCCGCGTTTAAAACGAGTGGTCAGAGCTGCCACTTGCATCCAAGACCTGTTGAACTCGCCGGAAACCCCTTGCGTGTTGTTGGTGCTGCTGCCTGCTGCCGTGCTGGCAGCCGGAAAGCAGTTGAGCCAAGACTGCTGCAAGGAATCTCGCAACCTCGCTGCCTGCCTGCCCGGCCCCACTGACACGGCGCCACCTGCCTGCGAGAAAGGCTGGGTCTGTGACCGAGGAAGTCTAGAGTCTAGACTCTGTAGGCCCTATTTAGATTCTAGTAAAGGCTCCCCATTTTACCAAAACTTCATTTCTATCTCTATGTACAATACTTTTCCACTTTTCACCCATTTTTCACGAACTAAACACAGCCTAACCAACTCCTTTTCACCCCTTTTCCACGAACTAAACACAGCCTAACCAACTCCCAATGAAATTGAGTGTATTTTTTGTAATTTAACCCATTTTAAGTAAGAATTGCGACTTTGGACCTTCGAGAAAAGATTCTCTAAAATGGACCCCTAGCACGGCGTCAAAGGTCATGGCGCCGTGTATACGCAGCACGGAGCCATGACGTGCCATAACCTTTGGCGCCGTGCTATTATACAACGGAGCCATGATCTTTGGGGCCGTGCTTTGAAAAGTTGAATAATCTTTCGTCTAGTTAACATATACGACGCCAAAAGTCACGACGTCATTATCTTTGGCGCCGTGCTGTGTACATACGGCGCCATGACTTTTGACGTCATGCTAAGGGTCCATTTTTAGAAATCTTTCCCCAGAGGTCTAAAGTCAAAATTCTTACATGAAATGGGCTAAATTGCAAAAAATATAGTGAAATGGAGAGAGACTCAAGACCTGTGTTAGTTGGGGTGTGAAGAGACGAAAAAGGTAAAAAGTTTATGCATTGGACCGCGTGCACAGTGATAAGAAATAAACTGACACGGTTATCTAAGTAAAAACATTTTACAAAATAAGTGGAACTAAACAGGGCGGTGAGTCTCTGTGAGCCTCTATGATGGTGAGAGCCTGAGAGGGGCAAAAGAAGAGGACCCCAGGTCCTGAATCTAAGAGCAAATTCAAAAGATTGGCCTATATTTTTGGAAAGATTGATTCAATCATTTTTACCTATACTTTTGGAAAGATTGATAATCAATCTTTTTTACCTATATTTTTGGAATTAAGGGATAAATAGTCTCCTTCAAGATATCTTCTTTGGCAATTCTCTTTCCTTATAATTTTTTTGCTTATACTACAACTCGGATGTCTGGACAAAGAAAAAATATCAGCAGAAAAAACATATTGCAAAAGATGTGTGTCGATGTTGCGACAATTATTTCTTTAAGAAATATAAAGAAATAATTGTTGCAACATGTGAAAGAAAATTCCATATATACTCAGAAAAAAAGGGAAAGAGAATTCTCAATATTTTGGAGTTGCCTCCAACCCTAACTACCCAACTGCTTGTTTTGTACCGGTCCTTCATCAGCGAGCTAGAGAGCACCGACGAGAGTCACATGAAAGCTATAAGTCGGCTGTACAAAAGAAAGAAGTTTTACTTTCTACTTGGAACTTTGAAGTGGGAACTTATTATTAGGTCTTGTTTAGTTCATCCAAAACGCAAAAAGTTTTTACCTAAAGAACCGTGTTAGTTCATTTTTTTTCTCTATACACGCAACCAAATGCAAAAAGTTTATCATCTTTTCATTATTTCTCCTAAAACTTAACAGGCCCTTACTATGCTTCAAGTCACCTCAGGCCCACTAGCATCGAGTCACCGGAATGTCTTCTTGCTCCGCCGGGCGCCCGAGCCGGAAGCCGGAAGCGGGAAGCCTCTCCGCTCTCCGGTCCGGACGTCCGGTGCGGTCAGCCGGTCAGCATTCAGGGGGCTGGCTTGCACATGTACAACTGGCCTTGTTTAGTTTACGAAATCTTTTTGATTTTACCGATTTAAAAGTAGTAATGTAAAAAAAGCGAAAAGTTATATGGATAGGGGGGAAATCTCGAGACGAATCTAACGAGGGTAATTAGAGGGTAATTAATCCATAATTAGCGGATGGTTACTGTAGCATTATTGTTGCAAATCTTGGATTAAGTAGGCTCATTAGATCCGTCTCGTGATTTACAGCCTATCCATATAACTTTTCACTTTTTTCATCTACATTTAATACTTCATACATCTAAGATTCTCCTTTGATGCGATGGGTGAAAAATTTTTAGGTGGGAACTAAACATGGGCAGAGACGGGAGGAAGGAGGATGCAGACGGAATGAATAAGGATTAGCAGGAAGGTTTTTATTTTGAATCCAGTCAGCGAAACCAGATTGTAAACTCGCCAGATCATCAGCTCCGATTTTAAGTATATAGGTGAAAAGGTACATTGCTTGGTAAATACAACTCGTTTAATAAATTAGATTAGGGGAGTTCTGGACTTCGACTTACGCCCTGTTCGTTTTGCTAGGCTGGGCTGGAAAGTCTGAGAGGAATAATCCGCTGGGCTGGTTCAATAGTATTCTGTGAGGAGAATAATCCGCTGGGCCGGATGATAATCCGAAGCGAACAGGGAGTTACTTTGTAAATACATTGTTACACGTAAGCGGTCTCATAGGTCGTCTCATGCAGTGCCACATAGGATTTTTGGTGATGTGGAGGAAAGAAAACGAGGTGAGAGAAAGAAGTCGTTGTTTCGCAAAACAACCGCCTCACGACTTCATGAGCTAAAATTTAGGACTATGAGACTACCTTTCTACCATTGTACGAGTGTTGTAGTCTCATGACTCACTTTGTTTCTTTAATTGCCCCTACAAATTAAGACATGTGGTATTACTACAAGACAGTTAAAAACAACAACCCATTGTACGAGTTGTCTGTTAAGTCGTCCCAACATTACGTGTCAATGCATGAGACTGCCTATAAGACGACACCAATGTACTTGCCCTTAGTAAATTGGATATTTTCTTCTATTTAAAAATAAGTGTGGCCAAAGAGAAATACAACCACAAAGTGTAAAAAAGATGCTAGCAAAACGAGTGTTTGCAATGGCGGGTGTTATTGGACAAAATTACGAAGACTCCGATGAACGAGAAAAACTTGATAAGGCAAACAAATAAAAGTTGCAATGTATTTTTTTTAGGTGACGGTATTATCGACATGAATAGCGTTGGCCGTGTATATATATGTACATATCTGTATTGTTTGTAACACATTTGGAGCTTCTAGATGAAGAAAGAACGCTAAGATAAGATGAAATTACAGTGCTGTATACTATGCAACATACTTTTTGTCCACATGAAATGGCAAATACTATTGTTTCCTTTCGGTTGATGACGTCATTATTCAGCCCCTTTGCTTTCAATTGCAAGGGCGAATGCATAAAAGTTGCAGTAAAAAAACCCACTACATCCGTTCAACAATAAAATCGACCTTTTGATCTCTCCACCTTTGCAAAACAATTTAAATTTCCTTCTAAGATAGTTTCGGTCGAGCACCTCAAATTTGCGGACGACCACGAGAAAGCTTCCATGCGGTCGATTTCTGATAGCATGTCAAAAGCCTTCCTACGTGGTGGGTTCCCTTTAAACAAAAAAAAAGAGATAATTTTTGAAAGAAAGTTTGAAGATAAAATTTTCTAATAACTTGGAATTAAAAGTTTGCGGGGTTTTTTTTGAAACAACAATTTGGAGAAAAATTGCAAGACAAAATTGTAAAAATAAAAACTCAAAAAACAAAAATTGAGCCAAATTTTGCAAAAAATAAAAAAAGTCTATCAACAAGTTTTGAAGGAAAAATGGAGAAAAAAAATCACACGAGAAGGATCTGAGAACCAAAGTTGAAAGCAAAAACTAAAAATTTTGAAATAAAAAACGTAGACAAAAAAAATAAAGAAGGCAAAAATAGAAAAAGGAGAAAAATATGAACAAATCGTCCCCGCAGCACCGGCGGAGCTCACAGCGCCGATCGGGAGGAGCACGCCGTGGACCCAATGGAGCTCATTGCGCCGGCTAGGAAGAGCTTGCTGCGGCCTCAGCCCTAGGCCCAGCGAAGGTTGCCACATCGGCAAGGAGGATCTTGCTGGGGACCCGGTAGAGCTCGTCGTGCTGGTCGGGATCCACCGTCACGCTCATCGTTGGGCGAATCCGCCCCTTACTTGCCTCGGTGGTGGACCTCGTAGAAATAATTGGATGTCGACTGTGATGACGAGAATTGGCGATCAACAGTAAAGTTGGCTTCCTGGGTTCAGTGATCAATTTGCCTAGCGTATTATTGATGTGGATCGTTGCTTGCACATGGAGGCCAAATGTCAGTCGTTCATCTTTATCTTCTTCCTCTACTTGCTTCTCCATCCCCTAGTCCTCCTTCGGCACGCCTTTGCTTTGTGCAAGCATTCCTCCGCAGAGTTGCTGAGCCGTTTTCCTTCACCTTATGTCGAATTCGACATACCGATCTCGCCATTCCTAGCTCCCTACACCGTGCTTGTAGATACGATGAAGGCTGCATTCTCCACTTTGATGAGGTGTGGCATAGGCCACCACTCAACAGCGTGACGCGCAAGGCTAAAGTTTATGATGAGGACCTCCTTATGGCAGCAGGTCATGACCGGAGGCAGAATGACTTCTTTGGAATTCCGGATGGCAAGACACGCGGGGCACCAACCGAGACAAAGCCACCTCCTCGCAGCATGACGCATGCCGCAGGGGGCTAAGGGTTTCTTCCATGTCGCAAGCGCGCATATCCGGTTGGGATGGAGACCGCCTCCCAACATTGAGACTAGCTAGTAGGTGTAGGGACAGGGGGAGAGGTAGGGAAAAAGATATGACACCGGGTATTAGATGCAAGAGAGATGGGGAAAAGGATAAATAAGGTGGTCATTTATGTTAGCAACTACAATGGCAAAACTCGAGCCCCTTTGACAGGGCTCTTGAAATGGCTCCTCGATCGCCTTTCACGCGAATCTGTACCAAACGTCTAAAAAAGAATCGTCTTCACACGTGAAGCACCTCGTGAAGACGTTTTTGGCTTCCACTGTGTGCAGGAGCCAGAAATACCGGCTGAATCTAACAGGCTCCTCTTCAATCCGCACGTGAAGCACCTCGTCAAGTCATTTTGACAAATATTTTTCAAAATGGCTCTAACTCCGCGAGAAAAGCCGTTCCACCGTATAAGGTAAAGCTAAAGCCGTTTTAGTTGAAGCCGTTCCACCGTATAAGGTAGAGCTAGGGCCGTTTTAGTTGAAGCCTAAGGTCCTACTTCTAATTTAAGTCCGCTTTAAACGATAAATGATTTGTTTAAATATATTGCATAATTGAGTGTGCTAATTACCCCCTCCGGTTCAGTAAAAGAAGTCGTTTAGGACAGCGACACGGTCTCCAAAGTACAACTTTGACTTCTTATTTTTATAAAGATATTTATTAAAAACTAACATATCTATACTTTTATGAAAGTATTTTGCAAGACAAATCTATTCATGTAGTTTTCACATTTTCAAACTCAACGATTTAAAAGTTATTCACGATTTATATTCCCAATGTTTGACTCAAATCTTGTCCAAAACGACTTCCTCTACCAAACCGGAGGGAGTATAATTGTCTATAGCTCTTGGTTAAGTATTCGACCTAGGGGTTTGTGTGCGCCGGTCTCTCTCGGACGCCCACCGGCACCGGCACCGGCACCGGCACCGGCACCACCGCCGCCGGAAGCATAAAAGCGCCTGATTTTTCTTTCCCCCCTTCCACCCCTCGCCGGCGGTAGACTTTGTGGGTACCTCTGGACGCGGCATCGGCGGCGTCGTGTGCGGCAAGAAGAGCCGCGGTCGGCGGCGCCGAAGGAGACGTGCCCGTCCAAGCGTCCGCGGCAGCCGGCGTCGGATGGAGTGAAAATCTCTTCCCGCCGATTAAGAATCGGTGGCTGGGACCTGTGTCGATCGGCTCCGCCTGCTGTTGGTGACACCATCCCTCTACGTTCCAGAGTCTCTGCGCCATACGCCCGTTCGATCTCGCGTGTAACCCTGGAGCCATGCCTCGCAAGAACTCCGATTCTGACGAGGCCGGAACCTCCCGGTGTGGCGATCCGGTGATAGGTTCGAAGAGAGCAGTTGCTACTTTTGTGGCAGAGGTTACTGTTTTAGTTAATTATTGTTTGAATTTTGTTGGAATATAATACTACGCACAAGTTCTCCACTGCTCTTTTGTTTCATGATGACAATGTCATGTTGCAGATAGCTTGGAGCCACGGGATTTCTATACTGCATGATCTAATTCCGCGCTTGATATCTCTATCTGCAAAAGGTGCATGTGAGGTAACTTTCGCAAGTGTTAAATGCCAGTTCATTATGTGCAGAGATGGGCTTAGTAACTTCTGTTTTTCCTGTATGATGTTTTAGGCTGAGCTTGTTTGCTCCATTCTAAGATCAATTTCAAATGTTGGAATAACCCATGATGCACTCTTCAAAGGTGCGTCTTATGTTCATTTTCTTTCTATAGTTGTTTTAAAAGCAAAATGTATGAAAGCTTTCACATCTATGTCGCTTAGATGAAGTTGTGAACTTTTTTTTGGACACTACGTATTTAGGGAAAATGTGACATATGCTATGGTAAAGGTTGGCTCTTCAAAATGTCACTCTAGAGATATAATTGTCCTAGTGGCATCAGCAGAATGCAATGCTGTTAGTGCCACTTTGAAGCCTTCTGAATTATTTTCACCGTGGATCCAAGCACTAGTTAACAGTTTTGTCCCTGAGCAGACTGGCTGGACCAAACTCAGTGACATGATGGAGTCCCTGATATTTAGCAAGCAGCTCATGTCCCATAGTTTGTGATCGATTTTCATCATTGTTCTTCCTCTTGATTTCGTTCCAAGTTCGCCATGGTAACCAGTGGTGGACCTGGTGAATGCAGTGAGCTTAGATTTGAATGCTCAAGGTTGCTACTTCTGTTCTGCTTCTTCGTATTTCTTTTCCCAGTTTGTATATATGGGGATGAATCTAAACAGTTTTCTTACCCTAACTCCCAATCTCCTAAACGCTTTGCCTTCTAAGATTCCTGGTACCGCACTCTTCTAACTCGGATAGGTCTGGATTAAATTTCGTTGGTGAGCCCTTGATCTTCGAGGTGCTGTTGTTCGTCAGGAACACAAAATGCCAACAAGATGGGCTTTTTGGTTGCAGCGAACTTGTGAAAGATGCTTAGATTGCAAATATCATGGACAGCTTAGGGAGTGCCATGGTCAGTGAGATGAAAAATTATAGGAGAGGAAAGAATAGGGGGGCAGGGGCATAGCCGCATAGGCACGGGAAAAGCCAAAGATATTATGAAGGCTCAAAGTGGCAAAAATATCATTGCATTTCTTTTCAGTGGCATTAGAATAATTATAGATCTTTCTAGTTGCATTACTAATTACAGATCTTTCAAGTGGCATTTTGCAGAGTGTCAGCTTTTGTTGTGGCATATATCCAATCAAGGAATGTCAAAACCTATCTAACCTTCAATTTCTGATGACATGTTTGTTAATCCCTTTTCCTGTGGCAATTTGACCACATACCTGTGCAATGAGTCGATCAGTAAGCTAGTAAACTTTGTCTGCTGACCCTTCTATACTTTCTTCAGTTCAATTACATCAATTCCCTGCTCACATGAAAAGTGTTTCATACTGCGTTAGAGGAGCATCTCATCTATCTAACCAGAATCTTAGTTTCTAATTGGTGCTGACCCACTCATACAAGTTTAGAAACTTAGAAATGTAGCTATCAGTTTATGTATATGAGCGACAACCACACAAGTTACTTTGCTCTTGTTTTAGTGCCAAACTAAAATTTTCTCATTAATCAGTGGGTGATCGGGGTGAAACGCTTTTACATGGCCTTGGTGAATTTCTTCCACAAGTTTTGGCTCTCCTTTGTTCTGTAAGTTCCAATTACTGATACATTGCACTTTGTTTTCAGATTAATCTTTGAATATACATTGATTTCTGAAAATTTTAATTATCTCTCACCTTATAGTTTTTTTTTCTAAATATATTGTCAGCCTAGAACAGTTTCTTTTAATTGTTTGGCAGATCTACCTTGTTTCGTTTGACTAGCAGAAGGGCACGTGCCACAGGCACGTGTTTTAAAAATTATTAAATTAATGATGTAGTCAACATGGACTCTTTAGATTAATCTAGAGCGCTAGATCATCATAAAATCTGACGGTGTTGGAGGGGTCAGAGTAACATGTAAGATTTGTACGGAAATTTGTCGTCCTTTATAGTATAGATTCCAATATTCTAATAGGACGTTTTAGCCTTTTTTTCAGCTTATAAAGCTGGGTTATCATCATGTCATGCCACAATTGTTTTTTTGAATAAAGTAAGATACTTTAGGTACCATACTAGAGCATAAGTGCAGTTATTTGAGTTATGTTATTCATTTAATTTCAGTTCATGTAATTAGAACAAATTGATTCATGTAATTAGAAAAAATTGCATGATCATTTTAAAGGGGTACCAGGGTAAGTATAAATTACTTTGGCTCTACCAAAATAGCATTTGTAGTTATAACTGAAAGATTTAAGCTGCCCTGGGAGCTAATTGTTTAGGTATCATTAAGGTGGGCTAAAAAATATACTAGTTTTCTACTAGAGCACAGACTGTATATTTTTTGCTTACTGTGAATTGATGGTGTGATGTCCCTTTCAGTTGCTGGATAAACATACTCGAGATTCTTTTAGTGATACGTCAAACCAATACATGGAGGATGCTAACCAACATGAATGTACTGTGAAAGCTGCCTTAGATACTGCTCAAGCTTATGCAAAGTGGACACCTGTGACTGATCTGGCAAGATATGGTTTAATTCAGAGGTTAGTTGTTTGAAACTTGTTAGAACCTCAACTATTTTTAATGTTTGGTATCATAATACTAAGTATGAGGCCTTGTATGACAGATGTGGATCCCTACTCCACCGCAATATTTTTCGCATCCATGCATTGCAGTTCTTCAAATCGATAATGCAGAGGTACGCTTTAGTTGGTGTCTTTTATGTGCTTGTGCTGTATCTAACATGCTTCCGTTGCATTTTCCTCAGCAAAAGGCCTGTTGGAATTGCAATAGCAGAATATGATCCTGCAGTGAGCTCTGTGTTTCCTATATTGATGAACATTTCAGAAGGTTCATTGAAGTTTGTTGAACCAGAGATGCAGTGTTTGAAAGCTCCGTGCTCTTCTTTGAGATATCCTGCAGCACATCCCAAAGTTATGAGCAACCTTTTTGAACTGTTGGAATCAGTTCCGGCAACATGTGAGGTGAATTTGGATGCTTTTATTTGTAAGAGTAATATATTATATATGTGCCCCACTCCCACCCCAACATTTTTACCTTTAGAAAAGTGGTTTATCGCATTCAGGAAATTCATGCTATGCTCAGTTTAAGAATATGAGACATGCATGTTTTTGGAAAGTCAAACTTTAATTTGACCTAGTCAAACTTACTCAGTTTAAGAATATGAGACATGCATGTTTTTTGGAAAAGTCAAACTTTAATTTGACCTAGTCAACTTATAAGTAATGTCTCGTGTGTAAAGTATACAATGAGAATCATATTTCAATGTGCTTTTGTGCTGTATTGATTGTGTAACAATAGTCAAAACCTAACTTTGAAGACCAGGACAGAGTAAAATATGCCTTATATACTTGGATTGAGGGTATTATGTGCTTTTGTGCATCGTTTTGTAGCGTCTTTGTGAATGACTGCGCCATCTACTTATGTGTATAAAATATGGATATGGTTGTTTAATCTGGTACGAACTGT
>WEIB01000036.1:0-25224 GCA_015476505.1 Urochloa ruziziensis
CCACCTAGACATTTTATCAAACAACCACAAGGCAAGCTCGAAGTGGCATGGCATCATGGCCCAAGCAGGGTGTCTAGGCATATCCTTTGTATCCACCATCCTGTTCCTATGGCTCGACGCCCACCATCCATCGCAGAGGTTGCTAGAGATTGCTCCATGACTGCAGCTATACGGTGGATGCGGCTGTTACTGGGAGTGGGTCTCACGCCGTTTCGTTGTGAGGACAGAGACGACCGCGAATTAAGCGCCGATTCAATTCACGGGGAGTAGAATGAGCACTAGGTTGACGAATTAGGGCCCGTTCAGTTCTTAGGGATTTGTTCACTCAGATTGAGATTCATATAGCAAAGAATTTATGAGATAACATTAGACCGGGATTTATTTCGGGTCCGGAACAATTTGCTCATGATAGTTACAACAAAAGACCCGGTTAGTTCCACACCTCTTGACTAGTGGATTGATTCCCGGTCTCTTGTTGTAACTGTCATGAGTAAATTGGTTTCCGGCCCGGAATAAATCATGGTCTCTTGTTATACTTATCATAATTTTTCTTATATTGATCTCAATCTGGCTGGAATGGATTCCCCAGTACCGAACGGGCCCTTAGGGGGATGCCGGTGATGTGTGTGGTGTGGAGAGGAGCGTATGTGGAGAGGGCGAGGTCACACGGCCGGGAAGAAGATAGGGAAAGTGAAGATCGGGCCGGGCTGCATACCCCATTCATCTTTGCGGAGGGGTGAGGGTACTTAGTCCAAATGAACGTGAGTAAAATTTTGGTGGAAACTCTAAACGTAGCTATATTTAAGATAATTTTGAATGCCTTCGTGCTAATAAACAGGAGGAGATTAATTAGTGTAGGATCGAAACACAATCCATCACGTGCATGCATGCATCTGCTAGCCGCCTTCTCATTCCCTCGTGTCACTATCTAGCTAAGTGGACTAGCTGCCGGCTGCCTCCGGTAGCTTGTGCATTTTGTTTTGCTCAACAAGAAACACGTCTAATTGGTCCGGTGGTCCTAGCTAGGAATGTATTGTTGTCTCCTCAGACCAAATATTTCGAACAATTTTTAGGTCATGAACTAACCTTCTGCAAGTATTATTTCAAGGAATCAGGTTTGTCGTATAATGAATGGGTGGTGCATATGATATGATGCTGACCTTCTTACACCCGTGTCATCGCTATCCTTCGTTGGCAGTTGGCAGATTGTGCAGTTTATTGCTTCTCTCAAAGAGAATGCACACGAGAAACATTACTAGTCACCGTTATCCAGCAGCCGTCGCGCGCTCCGCGCTGATGCATGGCGGACGAGGTCGAGTGCTGCAAGAGAAGGTAGGTATATGCTGCAGGAGTAATAACTCACCACCCAAAATCAAACTTTCCGTTGCCGAGTCTCGGTGTGAACAGCTCCTTGCGATTGCTCCACCACCTCAAGTCAATAGTCATAGTTGAATGAGGTATTACGTTAGCAAATCAGATGAAATAACATTAAAGTTGTGAAGCGAAAGAGGGCTTCACAACTATATATTCCTTATGAAAAATCTTTCACAAGGATGAGATAATAATTTCTCCCTCATCTATATGTTACCACCATAGTGATGGTTAAATAGATACGGATGAGAGCATTGGAGGTTCTAGTCTTGGAGCTTTATTATATTATTAGAGGGAGGGTCTCTCTTCTTCCACTTCCTCGATCTCCCTTCTTCTTTCTTATTTCCTTTAATTAAAAATGATGAGGGTTAGGAGCCCAGTATGGATGAGGTTTCTACAACAATAATGGTTGTCAATCATGAGCCCCATGTCCGTGTTTGATCAACCACGACCCTGGGACGACGGCTAGGTCAAAGTTTTGAAGGGGTTATGGCAGATTATTATTGCTTGGACCCTAAATATATGTCACTATCAGATCAATTGCTTTGCTTCACTGGCATCTGGGGTAGGTTCCGAAACACATGTTGAGTTGACCATACAAGCTATTTAGGCAAGCACACCCCGGTAGCAATCTCTTTCTATATTCGTTCGGTGCATTTGCATTTGCAACGCCGCACACACTCACTTAGGCTTTGCAAGGAAGGGTACGTTGTTTCCATAAATTGTTGAGTTTAGTTCATTGAAGTTTTTTCTTGGTGATTTGGTTTGAAAAACTTCGTTTAGGGTTTAGTTCAGCTATGGCTCAAAAGATTGCGCCTATTCAAGAAGTGACGTCGACATGAAGTCAGGGTCCTACGGCGCGTTCATAGAGACTCTACGCGGTGCCCTGGCGGGCGCTAAACCCACGATGATAGCTCCACCATCATCCAAGGTACAACGTCCTGTGCTGGCCAAGGAGACGGGGGAGAACGTCCAACCGCCAAGGTGGATCCACGTCAAGCTAAGCGGCGAGAATGGCGTGGCACCAAAGGTGGCTATTCGGAGCGACAACGCCTACATCAGGGGCTTCACCAACAGCAAAGGGACTTGGTTCCAGCTCAGCAAGACAGGGACCAAGGTCAATCTCGTCAGCGACAAACCGGTGATGCTAGGCTTCAATGACCACTACCAGACGCTTGTCGGCGGCGTTGATAACCTGCCGAAGCTGAACCTCACCAAGTCCAGCGTGGCGAAAGCCGCTGGCAAGCTCTGGGACCACACGCAAAAAGTACTCAGCGACGACGATGAGGATGATTCCACCATCCTCCGCAATGACGAGCTAAAGAAGGCGGTGGCGACCCTCTGCGTGGCCCTATGCGAGGCCGCAAGGTTCACCCCCGTCTATGATGTCATCAACAAAGGCTGGGGCAAGGATCAGGTATCCATCACGACGAAGGAGGTCGGGTACATCAAGCAGTGGGGTGACTTGTCCACCCAGCTGCTGAAATGGAAGAGCGCCGGTTACAAGGGTGATGCAGACCTTTTCAAACAATTCTCGGGTATCGGGATTAGCAACGGGGAACAAGCCTTGGCTGCGGTGCAGCTTGTGAAGCTGATCATCCGAAGCTACAGCCTGCTGGCTTGGCTCAAGTACTTCTGGGGGCTTCTGGTGAAGAAGCTCCAGCTCCAGCAGGAGGACACAGCTGCAGAAGGTTACGAGAAGCCGAATAAAGGTTTTCAGCTGCAGTTAACCCTCTCTAAAATTCAGTTACACACACCTAATTGTTGTGATATAATAATGAGATGCTTTTCTGTCTTCCATGGAAAATAATCCTCGCATGCATAATGCAAGTGTGTAAGATCATTTACTTCAACGAAATGAATAATAAAACGTGTACCAATTGTGATTCTCTATCCACTTTATCGTGCACATGAACTCAGAATCTAACGTTATTAAAGCCGCTAGAGGCGGCTGTGGGCTGATTGGTCCACGTCAACGAAATTTCTTTTGACCGTCCGATCGCGATCCGACGCTAGACATCCAATTTTGACGTCAACACTTTGCATTATTTGAGCCCTCGCACTTTTAATAGAACAGCATGCGCTCCTGGATATAACATGAAATGTCCAACAGCGCCAACGTCCTTCTCCCTCCTTCACCCTTATCCTCCTGACCATATTAATACAATGACGTTGTGTTCATCACCTGCACACCACAAGCCAAGAGACAACCACATAAAATATATTTTACACATACACTGCAACTCAACACACGCAACACAATATCTTCGGTTAGCCATTAGTATAATCAAGCATATATGAAATGTGAACTCAATTGGTAAAGCTCCAAATGAACATTTTGCTACAGCGGGTGGAGAGCTGCCCCTGAAGTTCCTTTTCCTGGGGTGGGACATGCCCTCACCCACCCCTAGAATCTGATTTAATAAAAAAGTGAAAAAAGCAAAAACAAAATCCATGTGCCCCACCACCACATGTAGCTCCCTGGCAGTGGCAGAGCCACCAGTATGGTTAGCCACGACAACCGCCATACCCACCGATCGACGAAGACCCCCCCCCCCTCCCTCCCGGTGGCAGTTCCCTGCGGCCTGCGTCACGAAAATAGCATGGTCTGTTCGTCTGTTTCTT
Source organism: Urochloa ruziziensis (assembly GCA_015476505.1). Classification (NCBI taxonomy): domain Eukaryota; kingdom Viridiplantae; phylum Streptophyta; class Magnoliopsida; order Poales; family Poaceae; genus Urochloa; species Urochloa ruziziensis. Next base: position 3,997 of record WEIB01000036.1, read on the forward strand.
TCATGAGGAAGAAGATGAATAGAAGATAACGCTTCACTTTAGATCTTTGGGCCTTTAACAATTGGGCCATCAGCCCATCATTCACTATACCAACCCACCCCACTTGGAACTAATACATCGATATTCCGAATCGTCAAAACATCAAAGCTGTTGTCGCCCTCGCCCAGTCGCCCCTCTACCTTCTTCTTCGCGACGGTTTGTCGCCCTCAAGGTTGTGCTGTGCTCTCTAGATGTGTGATGGCAGCCGACACGAGCAGGACCATTGCTCGGTCTCCATAGTGCAGAAACTGAGCTGCCTAATCCTTCTCAAGACCCTGATGGTGCTGCAGCCGCCGCTAATAACCGTCGGCGACGCCCGATTTCATACGCTAGCAGGATTGGAAAAAAAATTAAAAGGTAAGAGTTGGATTATGGAATCAGACAATGACAATCTATTAATTCAACCCTACTTGCATTTGTTGTTGTACCATATTTGCAAATTTTGATATATGTGTTATTCAATGTTATTCAAAGGTAAGAGGTTTTTTAGCTCTGTTTCTGGGAAAGAACAGACCAATGGGAATGCTACTGCAGAAATTGAAGAGCTTGTACAAGATGAATTTCTTGAAGGGGAAGATGACAATGAAATTGAAGAGCATGTACAAGAAGCGCAAACAGAAAATGCACCGCAAGCACAAGGTGTACAAATACAAGAAGGTCATGGTATAATCAAAGAGTTCAACCAAGATCATGTTATTTCTGATCCAAGGCTTCGTATTCCAATTAAAGATTTCATCCCAACATTAGAGATCAGGTGAAGCGAGCTTATTTGTTAAAATGTCCAACACAGCTTAAAGGCCATACTATCGAATGACTATAGATCTTTTCAAGAATCATGGTTTACACAGTATGATTGGTTAGAATACAGTCTGGTGATGCTGCTTATTGCTTTTATTGCTTTCTTTTTAAAGAACAAACGTCTGATGGTTAGTTTGGTCATGCACAAAGTTAGGATTCAAAACTTGGAAGAATGCATATAAGGCCCTCCCTTTACATGTTGCTTGGTAGTGTTGATAGTCACCAAAATGATGCAAGAAATGCATGTGCTGATTTGTAGAATCAAAGGGTAGGTGTAGATCGTAACTTCCAGATTTATGGCAAAGACTCTAAAATAAGATATAAAATTCATCTGACTAATGCTTTAGATGATGCAAAATATCTCATTAAGAAAGGTCTTTCCTTTCATGGACAAGATGAATCTTCCTCATTGTTAAATAAGGGCAATTATCTAGAGATGATTGATTCATATAAAGAGAAGAATGAGGATGTGAGGATCGCGTTTGATGAGTTGTGTCCAGAAAATGCTCAAATGCTTTCTCGAGATATCCAAAAGGACCTTGTGAAAGCTTGCACACAAGAGGTTACTAAAGTTATTATGGCAGAGATTGGGGATCTTCGTTTCTCTGTCCTTATTGATGAATCACAAGATATCTCAATCAAAGAGCAAATGGTTGTGGTTGTAAGGTAAGTAGTTGATTTGTCTGCTTTTCAGAATATCAGATTATTTGTTGCAATAAATAATTAGTATTACTTTTTATTGGTTATGCAGGTTTGTAAATAGCAAGGAAAATGTTGTCGAAAGATTCTTGGGCCTAAAGCATGCTAAGGAAACATCGTTAGAGGCATTGAAGAAAGTTTTTGTCGAGATACTGGGTAGTCATAAGCTGCCAATTGCTAGGATCCGAGGACAAGGATATGATGGAGCTTCCAATATGAGAGGTGCATTTAATGGTTTGCAGAAATAAATTTGTGATAACAATCCATATGCATTTTATATTCATTGCTTTGCATACTAGTTGCAATTGGTAGTGGTTGCTGTCAGTGAATGTTGCACATGCATGAATGATTTTTTTTGACTATGTTAATTTGGTTGTAAACAATGTTGATGCCTCCTGCAACAGGAACAGTGAAGAGATACTTTTAGAGAGAGGTCAACATCAAATGACTAGCTTGGTTAGACCTGATTACTTCGTATTGAGCCAATGTGGGATGTTATTCTACCGGTGTTGATTTTTGTTAATAAAGAAAAGCATCTCTTACTTAAGCCAGGTATGCTGTGTAGATGAGATGGTAAGTAAATTATGTGTGAATTAATCAATAAAAATACCGTTTACATGGACTTGCAGTTTGAGAAAACCGATTCATTGGGTAAGTGGCCCAAGAGGGCCGGGGCCATACGTAACAATGGATCGATGGGGACCAGACAAACGTGTTCCTCGTTGATGAGCCAAACAAACTGCTGCACATGCATGCTGCCAGAGACACCTGGCAACTAGCAAGAGCACTCATTACTATATTAATCATGGTTCGTTCACACTGGACGCGAATTAATAATGCATATGACACCAGTGAACGTGAGCCTCCTCGATCCTTTGTCCTGTACTGAAGGGATAACGTACAATGGACCAGATAAGCGTGTTTCTCGTTGAGCACAAGCTACTACAGACGTACAGCTGGAAGCACACAAAATTATTGATGTCGCATTGGCATGCGTTGCGTAGACAACGGCAGCCTCCTCCAATGGTGCTGACTGGGTAGCTCTTATACCGCGTTAAATTTTTGCCCATACCAAAATGAGAGAACGGAGAGCTATCTAAAAAAATCTCTTATTCAAAAGATAATCTCATGCACGCATCTTTAAATCATTCGAGCCTGACATATGAAGCTATGCAAATAGAAGAGCCAGTGTTATTATTTACCCCTCTTGTTGTACGGATGTGGAGCTAGTTGGGGCAGCCGGCTCAGTTTGCAAGGAACTTTATGTTCGTGAAATAAAAGAGTGGCAGTATAGCGTTAGAATTCGTTGGCAGTGTCATTTGCCCAGGATCTTCCCTGTATATGCTCATGATGTGTACACATGCATGTGAACACTGCCTGAAGAATCCAATGCTGAATCATCAGGCGGTTCATCATATCATGCATGGAATCTGACTTCTAAGTCTGTACTAAATCATGGTAACGAGTAGTTGCCAAGGCATATCCTTTATTTGTTATCAACCATCCGGCCTGTTCTTTTATGACTCGTTTGGCAAGTACGTACTAATAAACAGTAAACAGGGGCCAGATTATCAGTATATGGTACGCAACGCAATCCATCACGTGCATGCATGCATGCATTTGCTAGCCTTCTCATTCCCACGTACGTGTCACTATCTAGCTAGGTAGCTGCCGGCTGTCTGGTAGCTTGTGCATTCTGTTTTTCTCAATGAGAAACACGTTTAACTGGTCCCTAGCTAGCTAGGAATCCATTGTTATCTCCCCGGAGACCAAGTATTTCGAACGATTTTTGAGTCATGAATTAACCATGTTTGCAGATACAATATTTTCAAGGAATTAACCATCTCTGCAAGTACAATATTTTCAAGGAATCCATAATTATGAAGCGAAAGAGAGTTCCGTCTAGATGAAACATTACTACACAAGTGACCTTTGATACCTCGTAATTTAGTTCCGGTCGTTCCAGAACCGGCTCCGATACTAAACAGGGGGTACCGACTCCGATACACAAGCGAAAGAGAGTTCCGTCTAGATGAAACATTACTACACAAGTGACACTTTAGTACCGGCTCCGATACTAAACAGGGGGTACCGACTCCGGGGACAGTCATTTAGTAATGGCTGATAACTCTAACTGGTACTGATTTGCCCCGAAGACATTTAGTACCAGGTGGAACCTCCACCCGGTACTAAAGTCACCAAAAAATCTTATGACACGCTATCTCTTTCATCCACCCCTTTTCCCTGTTCTCTCTCTTCTCTCCTCTCTCTTATCTCTTTCTTCCTCGTTCTTACTTTAGCTTCTCTCCTCTCTCAGGCGGGTCGGCGGCAGGCGAGCGTTCCCAATGCGGGCGAGGCTAACTCAGAGCGTGCCGCGAAGCGGCCAGCGTGGCCCCGGCGAGGGCGGACGCGACCGGCTCGGCCCTGGCGTGGGCCGGCGTGGCCTGTGCGGCCCTGGCGAGGGCGGGCGGCGAGGCCGGCGTGGCCTTGGCCAGCGATAGCCCCTGCCAGGTGTTCAATTTTCTTTTTGTTTTTAGAGATAACCAATGTTCCTCTTATACTTGATGTTGTATAAGTGAAGTCTTTGGGAGTCTTGACTTTTATAAGTGATGTTGTATAAGTGTAATCTTGCCTTGTAATATTGGATCTTTGAAATCTTAGACTTGACGTTGTATAGTTTCTCTTGTATAAATTCTATTTGCATTCTTTGTCTCTGTTCTTTGTTCTTGAAGAACTGAGAAAGCAAAGTTCTAGAAGAAAATGGAGTAGACGGTTGTGGGATGGAGAGAGAGAAAGGGTGGTGGGAGGGAGAGAGACAAAGGGACGAGGAGTAGGAGAACCTTTTTTTTGCGCGAGAAAAAAAGTTTAGTACCGGCTAGGGCATGTGACCGTTACTAAATTGCCCAATTTAGTACCGGTTATATGCTGACCGGTGCTAAAGTGCGACAGTTTGGTACTGATGAATCAATACCGTTTCAAAAACCGGTACTAACAAGGGGTTCCTGCCTGGTACTGATAGCTACTTTGTTGCTATTGGACCGGCCGTCAATACTGTCGCTATCAGATTAGTTGTTTGTGTTGCTTCACACTGGCATCCGGGTTCCCAGACCATGCATGTTGCGTTGCTCGTACAAAAGTTTGGATTGTCTTTAGGCACGCACACCCTCGGTAGCTATCTAGTTCTCTATATATTCATTCGGTGCATTTGCATTAGCACACAGTATTCATCACTTAGGCTTGCAAGGGTACGTTGGTAACTTGTTTCCATAAATTGTTAAGGTTAGTTCGATCAGCGGAGTTGTTGCTGATGATTTGATTTGATTTGGAAACTGCAGGGATCAACTATGGCTCATCAAAAGATTGCGCTTGCGCCCACTGATGAGAGGACTTTCGAAGTCATGTCGGGATCCTACGGCAAGTTCATGGAAACTCTACGCGGTGTCTTGGCGGGCCCTAAGCCCACGATGATAGCTCCACCATCATCCAAGGTAGAACGCCCCGTGCTGGCTCAGCCGACGGCGCCTGACAAGCAGCCGCCACGGTGGATCCACGTCATGCTCAATGGCAAGAATGGCGTATCGCCGACGGTGGCCATCCGCAACGACGACGCCTACATCATCGGCTTCACCAACAGCCAAGGGACTTGGTTCCAGCTCAGCAAGACGGACAGCAAGGCATATCTCGTAGTCGAGAAGCCGCCACCGGTGATGACAGGCTTCGATGGCAACTACAACACTCTGATCATGCCGGACGACCAAGGCAATAGCGGCGGCGTTGACGGGCTGCCGAGACTGAACCTCAACAAGTTCAGCACGGCAGACGCCGCCCGCACCCTCTGGAATCACAAGCGAGGACTCAAGGATGACGAGGCGCTAAAGAAGGCGGTGGCGACACTCTGCGTGGTCCTATGTGAGGCCGCGAGGTTCACCCCCATCTACGATGTCATCAACAAAGGCTGGGGCAAGGATCAGGCGGTATCCATCACGGCGAAGGAGGTCGGGTACATCAAGAACTGGGGTGACCTGTCCACCCAGCTGCTGAAATGGAAGAGCGCCGGTTACAAGGGCGATGCAGACCTTTTCAAAAAATTCTCGAGTATCAGGATTCGCAACGGGGAACAAGCCCTGGCTGCAGTGCAGCTTGTGAAGCGGGTCATCCGAAGCAACAGCCTGCTTGCCTGGCTCAAGTACTTGTGGGGGCTTCTGGTGAAGAACCTCCAGCTCCAGCGGCAGGAGGACTCAGCTGCAGAAGCTTACGAGAAGCCGACCAAGGGTTGTTCAGCTGCAGTAGTTAACCCTCTCTAATCAGTTACGCACCCCCCGCTTAATTGTTGTGATAATAATGAGATGCTTTTCTTCTCTCTTCCATGGAAAATATATAATCCTTGCATATGCATAATGCAAGTGTGTAAGATCATTTGGTTTAATAAAATAAATAATAAAAACCGTATCAATTGTTATTCTCTGTCCACTTTATCGTGCACATAGACTCAGAATCTGACATCATTAAAGCCACTGATCCACGTCAGCAAATTTCTTTCGTCTGCCCGATCGCGATGCTTCTGGTGAAGAAGATCCAGCTCCAGCAGGAGGACACAGCTGCAGAAGGTTACGAGAAGCCGACTAAAGGTTTTTCAGCTGCAGTTAACCCTCTCTAAAATTCAGTTACAGACACCTAATTGTTGTGATATAATAATGAGACGCTTTTCTGTCTTCCATGGAAAATAATCCTCGCATGCATAATGCAAGTGTGTAAGATCATTTACTTCAACGAAATGAATAATAAAACGTGTACCAATTGTGATTCTCTATCCACTTTATCGTGCACATAAACTCAGAATCTAACGTTATTAAAGCCGCTAGAGGCGGCTGCGGGCTGATTGGTCCACGTCAACGAAATTTCTTTCGACCGTCCGATCGCGATCCGACGCTAGACATCCAATTTTGACGTCAACACTTTGCATTATTTGAGCCCTCGCACTTTTAATAGAACAACATGCGCTCTTGGATATAACATGAAACGTCCAACAGCGCCAGCGTCCTTCTCCCTCCTTCACCCTTATCCTCCTGACCATATTAATACAACGACGTTGTGTTCATCACCTGCACACCACAAGCCAAGAGACAACCACATAAAATATATTTTACACATACACTGCAACTCAACGCACGCAACACAATTTTTTGAATTTGAAAAAATGAATCAGCATGAAATAATGGGACACAAGGGCTTTGCCGAGTGTCCTGCCTGGGGCACTCGGCAAACAGAGGAGGTTTGCCGAGTGTCGGATCTCGGACACTCGGCAAAGCCCAGGTGTTTGCCGAGTGCAAGATCGCTGGCACTCGGCAAACAGCAGGCCAACGGTCATGTAACCACTCACCCACACTTAGTCACACACGCGCGCCGTCCCCCCGCGCCGCCGTCCCCACTCCCCGGCCAGCTCCCCGCCGCCGCCATTCCCACGCGCCGCCGCCGCACGTCCCCCGCACCGCCGTCCCCGTGCGCGACCGCTGCCGCCTCCTCCCGACCGCCGCCGTCCTCCTCGGCCGTGCCTCCTCCCCGGCGCCGCCGCCGCACGCACCCCGCGCCGCCACCTCCTCCCACGCGCCGCCGCCGCACGCACCCTGCACCGCCGCCGCACGCCCCCCGCGCCGCGCACGTCCACCCGTGCCGCCGTCCCTCCTCCCGGCGCCTCCTCCTCCTCCCTGGCCGCACCTCCTCCCGGCGTCGCCGCCGTCCGCCCTCCTCCTGGTGTCGCCGCCGTCCTCACCGGTGCCGCCGCCCTCCTCCCGGCGCCGCCGCCCTCCTCCCTGCACCGCCGCCGTCCGCCCTCCTCCTGGCCGGCTGTGCCCCCCAGCCCGCGCCGTTTCCGGCCCCGGCAGGCGCACCGGCGCAGTTCCCGGCCGGCTGTGCCCCTGCCCGGGCCGCTAACCCCGACGTCGGCACCCACATTCTAGGTGAGCACATCTTCCCTTTCATTTTCAATTTAAATAGAGATGAAAACATTGAAATGCATTCATCAATTTAATGTATTTGTTAAGTTAAATTGTGTTGGGATGAAGATATATATGTGTATGTTGTTGTCGGCCATCGTGCCGATATGTATGTTGTTGTCGGCCATCGTGCCCTTGTTATTGCAGGTTTTGGAAACCTCCTTTTGCAGGGAGGTGCTCCTGAAATTTTTACCTAACCTAATTTTTGGCTTTTTTTCAGGAGCAGGCTTCCTCGACCCCTGCGACACCACCGGCCCCATGTACACCTTCATGGACCCATTGCTCCGCTGACGGGCCGTGTACACCTTCGACGAACCGTCTACGCCTTCCTCGGCTTCGATGTCCTTGTACTTGGTGAGCGCATCTTTCCTTCCTTTTCATTCATGTTTGTAGGTCACGTAACCTAGTTAGGCTTCTCCCATTCGAAAGAGATACGGTTTGAAATATGCAGATATTTGCATATGTATGACTGTATCTGTTTCGAATTGTCCACGTTTTTTGGACAGCCCGAGGATGTGTAGATGGATTCAGTTTTCATGTTCTGCTCTTGTCTGAGACAGAGTTTCGGCATCACCTCCCCGTTGTTCTTCGAATACACAATCTCCTTTCCAGGACGTGTATTTGGAGAACAGCGGCGAGGTGCTGCCGAAATTCTGTCTTGGATAGGAGGAGCATGGAAACTAACTCCATCTACACATCATCGGGTGGGATTAGGACCTATCCTTACCTATTAGAGTATGATATACATTCCGGTAGATGCAAGTGAGTTTGACATGTCTCGGTGATCTCTTAGAGGATGGACGGCCGTGAGTGGATGTTCACGGGCTTTGCTGCTAAAACACCTGAATGGATTAGCAAGACAGACGATTTTGTCAACCAAGCTTTTGCATTTGCCAAGGCTACACGTGCTTTCTGTCCGTGTGTGAAATGTGCAAACCGTAAACGACGGGTGGGTCCGATGCACCTGAGGATTCCAGGAGGGGTGGAGGCAAGGGGCGCGGTAGGGGTGGAGGCAAGGGGCGAGCGAGCGGTGCAGGCAAGGGGCGAGGGAGGGGTAGGGAACCCACCCCTTTACCTTCGTCGTCGTCTTCGTCCTCCTCTGAGGAGGAGGTTCCTGCCGCGGTGGAGGAGGAGGAGGAGCAGCAGCAGAAGGTGGAGGCGACAGGGGGATCCTCTTCCTCTACTGCGACGAAAATATGGCAGCGCGGTCCCTTGTCTCTTCCGAAGCGACCGATTCCTTTTGACCGTCGTCCGATGATCGCCCCGGCCAAAAAAAGGTAAGTCAATTTATATGTTATTTGTACCTTTGCACCCCCTATGTTGAAAATCACAAAAGAAACTAACAATGTATGCTAATTACTTCGCAGGTGTTGGAAGGTGATAGAGCCTGGTTCTTCTCACAAACGGAAGGTGAACGACATCCTTGGTGTTCTGTGCAGGAGACACTTCCCAGGCATGGTTTCACATCACGGGATCGAGGAGCCGGCCTACACATTTGACCACTACTTCTGCCCCAAGGCCGACATCCCTGATCGGTAGTGCAGGTTGTTCCCCAACAAGGCGGAGCGGGTGCTTGCGGAGCTGTGGGTAAGTTTTTGTCGCTAGAACAACATTCATTTCATATTCTTGAAATAATGACTAGATAAATCGCGTTTGTATGCAGGATTTTACAGATGCGCTCCTGGAGAGCAGGAGAGGGCCGATGCCAATGCAAAGATGGTGTGTCGTAAACTCGTCAAGGACATGCACTACGAGGCGCGCGTCCAGTCCGTCATTGACTATTGGGTTGACCAGGGGATTAACTACGATAAAGAGGTGGCAAGAAACATGTACCTGAGTCGAGACTAGTACTTAGAGGTAAAATCTGATCTTGTACCTGATCTAGTCTAATTACGATTGTTTTTGAGATTAAGTACGTATAATCTGATCTTATACTTGATCCCGTGTAGGCGATTCCGTGGTGGTGTGCCCCGCATCCAGATGCGTGGGAGAAGATGGTGGACAAGTGGGTCGCTGAAGAATGGATGGAGGAACACCTCGCTGCCCGAGAGCGCCGTTTGGAGATGCCAGGTGTATCACACAATATGGGCAGTCTCAACATCGAGGAATTTTCGGAAAGATGGGTAAGTCAAGTCATTTCGTTTTCTAACGCTAAATTCGGCATAATTTCTAACCTGTATTATTTTTTGTGTTTTGTAGTCGGCGACACATGGTGGCGAGACACTCTCCGAGTTTCAGGCTATTGCTTTATCCCACATGGGAAAGGCGACGTTCGACATCCGGTACAATCTAGAGGCCGGACCCGAGGCGTACAGCAATCCCATGGCACACACCCGCCTCGCTACATACACGGAGATGGGAAAGGAAAAGTATGGGCCTGACTGGGATCCGAGCGCTAACCCGATTAATGGAGAAATTGTCATGAGGATGGGAGGAGGCAAGAAGCATGGGAGGTACGCCCTCGGCGATAGCACACTCGACCCAGCCACTACTCCCACTCTGTCCCAGATTCGGGGAGGCAGCGCTAACCCGGACATACGTCAGCCGCCGACCGCTGCACACGTCCTCGTCCAGACACTTCAGGTTATTTCTGTTTTTTGTCACTCATTTATTTTTACCTACCTTTACTTTGCATTATGACAGTTTGATGGCATATTGCAGGCCCAGGTGGAAGAAGAGAGGAGGAAAAGGGAGGAGATGGAGGCGCGGTGGCAGGCGCGGTGGGAGGCCGAGCGGGAGCAAGCGGAGCGGGCAGAGTGGCTGAGGCAGCAGCAGGCGGAGGAGGCCGAGCGGGCGAGGCAGCAGCAGATGGCAGATTGGCACGCGTGGTTCAGTACTATGGCAGTGCAGATGGGGCAAGCTCCACCACAGTTCACACTTCAACCTCCGCCGATGGCAGCACCTCCGGCATCATATTCTCCTGTGAGTCACCTGACAAAGTTTATTTCAACCTTAGACAACCAACGTAGTTGTTCACCATTGACAACCTTAACAAACTTAGTTTCTATTTTGTCACTTGTTTCACACATGCAATCTGCTATCCTTTGTGTAGAATTTTGTTAGATCAGCGGCGGCGTCGAACGAGGGGCCTCCGGACGATGACCTGGCGGTTCGGTTAGGCCGTCAACTGTTCGCACCCAACCCACCACCTCCTTAGTGATTTGTGGATTGCTTGACAATGTTTATGCTTCTGAACGAACGTACTTTGGTTGTGACCGTACTGTGGTTGTGAATTAGTGAACTTGTGTTGTCGAACTGCCTGTGATGCTTTCTATGGATTAATGGTTATGGATAATATCTATATGTGCTACCTGTAATGTTTATTGTCATGTATATGAACTGCCTGTAATGTTTGTTGAGCAAGGGTACGTTATACGCGACCGAACGAATAAAACAGGGGGACAGGGGCCTCGGCAAAGAGGGTCTTTGCCGAGTGTAATTGCATGTATACTCGGCAAAGATACGATTTCTGTTACTTTCTGTCATTTTTTGCCGAGTATTTAGAGCTTTGCCGAGTGTCAGTGCAAATACACTCGGCAAAGGCTCAGGCTTTGCCGAGTGTATTTGCAGTGACACTCGGCAAAGCCTCGGCGCCACGTGGTTGTATGGCTGGAGCTTTGCCGAGTGTCCAGATCCGACACTCGGCAAAGACAAAGGTGTTTGCCGAGTGTCACGATCCGACACTCGGCAAACAGCACCGTCACCGACGCTGCCACGTCATCACACTGGCGACGGCGCGCGTTTGGGCCGTTAGGGCACTTTATTTTGCCGAGTGCCCGAAATATGACACTCGGCAAAGCTTTTGCCGAGTGCCCGAAATATGACACTCGACAAAGAAGCTCTTTGCCGAGTCTACAGTCGCCGAGTGCTCTTTGCAAAGGCTTTGCCGAGAGTTTTTGTCCCTTCGCCGAGTGCCTGGGGCACTCGGCAACTGCAGGCATTCCCGTAGTGAAGGTGAGCGCGCTAGGGTTCCCGGATTCCAACCCGAGCTCGGGCGGCGGCCCTCAACTAGGGCGGTGAGATCCTGCCGCCCTCAACTAGGGCGGTGAGATCCAACTCGCGTCCGCCAGATGAAGTCACGGGCTCGTGGCCGCGGATGCGGCGTCATAGTCAGACGCGGATATGCCCTGCCCTGCCGGCTATTTTTGGGATGGCCAGAGGAGCAAGACGGGTCTGACGGGTGGGGCCGGCGCATCAGCGAGAGGGCAAATGGAAAGCGGGCGCGCTGCGGGGCGTCTTCGTCCTTCCGAGGTGGGCCTCAGCATGCAGGCGGTTTCGGCCCAACCTGCGGTACTTGGGCCAATGCGGGCCGGACCGGGCCAAGGCCAAACCTTGAGGGCCCATATGATTTTCCGTCATCTTCTTCCGTGGCCTCCGCTCTCGCTGCACACGAAGGAAGTGGAATCCCCAAATCGACGCAGCGCAGGACACATCGAATCCCCCCTATCTCGATCCCCTCCCAAACCCTAACCCCATCGCCGGCGGCCATGGGCGACGGCAGCCCTCGTCGCGTGGCTCGGCCGCAGCGTCGGTACATGCCCTCGAGGAAGGAGCACGCGGACGCGTCGTCGCGCCTCCTATCCAAGATCGATTCCCTCTACGCGGAGGCGCGCGACCGCCTCGCCGCGCGGTGTGGGCCCGCCACGCTCTCGCGCTTCCTCGACGCCGGCGTCTGCATCGGCCTCATCGACCCCGTCTCCAACATCATGGCCAACACGATCTGCGCCTCCGACCACTGGCCTGACCATGGGGGCGGCAAGGCCCCCGGCGCCGTCGTCGATGAGAACCTGGCTGAGATGGGCCGGCGGTCGCTCCGGGGTCTGATCGCCTTCCTGATCTACTTCTTCCCCTACCTCGCCGAGTGGGAGGCCGTGCGCTACCTGCTGCTTGCCGACGCCGACCTCCTCGCCGCCGCCCGTCTCATCGTGGCGGACCGCGGCATGATGGCGGTGTTCTCCCTCAATTCCCCCGCGTCGGCACCCGCCTTCGAAGCGGCCCTCACGCTCGCTGCGCAGGTCGCCAAGCACCCCCAACCAAAGTACCTGCTCCATGTCTGGAGGTCGCTATCCTCCCGTCTGCACCAAGCCATCTCTTTGCTCTCGCTACAGAGCCTGGAGGCCTTGAAAGCAATGGTAGATGACCCCGTGGTTCCGAACCTGGCCATGTCTTGGGATCTTGCTGCTACCCGTCCCGTATACAACAACAGCATTGCCAATATGCCATATCAGCACACCCGATCTTTGCAAATGGTGCTTCTTGACACAATCCACGGGTTCTACCTGCGGGCGCTGGGCATGCTACCGCGTGGCGAGCTGCGCTCTCAACTCCACCGCAGCCTGCTCAGGGCCGGTTACTGCTACGGTCCCATGGACCCTGTGTCTAACATCATCAATAACACCATCTGGTACCACGCCAACTTCCCTGCAGCAGAAACTCCGGTGCTTGATGTGATCGGCCCAAACAGCCTCACCCGCCTTGAAAGCCGCTCCTTCTATGGGCTTGTCTCCTTCGTCCAGACGCGCTACCATGATCTGTCTGACCACGAGGCTGTGCAGTTCCTGATCGCTGCACTGTGTCATTTGTCCGATCACAAACTCATGACTCTGGAGGCGGAACACGAAAATCGGCATCACTGTTCAAACTGTAATAATCTTATACGCTGCAATGGCAGCACCTATGATGATGTCATCAGAAAGGTGGTGCAGGAAAGCCAGTGTTCTAACCTCCAAGAGGCTTATGTTGCTGCTGCCACTGCAGCATGGCATCCGAACCCTGAGGAGCAGGCTAAATTCCTCACTTCATGGAAGGTACATCCCGTTATGGACCAGCTTACCTCTGAAGATGTGCACCGTTGGTCCTACTTTCTGTCTCCAGAGCAGCCGCCAACTCCTGAACGGATATGCGAGTCCTCCTACCCCGTCAAAGCTGGAAAGATGCGCTCTGAGGCTCAGCAGAGAAGGATATCCAGAAAGGTGAAAGCTGCATTGAACAAGCACCTGCTGCAGGATGGGGTTGGTTAACTTCTGTTTTTCATTACAACTAATGATTTTGCATGTGTTATTCTTGTTGCATACAATTAAAGCTTGCCAATTTTCCCTGTTTTGTTTTGTAGAAACCCACATATGATCTCCATATCATCTCCTGTGCGAATGAAAATGTGTGTGGCCCGGAGTATTGCGACGATATTGCTGATTCACTCTCTTTTGCCCCCTACAAGTATTGTTACTCTCATGTCAACTTCTTGGCCACTCCGAAGAGTTCTCTGTCCAGTGCCTCCAATCCAATACTCTTCTTTGCTGAATTTGATAATGAAAAGGAGGATAGTGCACCCTTGCTGTGCTGCCCTGTGGATAAGCCAACACCGTTTGCTGGTATGTACGTTCTTCCTTCTACACAATTCTCCATTTTCACTTTGGTAGCTGCCAACATCAATGCTATCGTTGAGGTTTGGGCAAACATTTTAGGTCCTGTTTGTTTTTTCTTCTCAAAGGTCATTGGCTTTTGGAATCTCCAAACGACCCTAAAAGCTAGAAGCACCTGCCATGTGCTTTTCAGCTTCTGGCTTTTGGGGGTATATGGCTTTTGGACATCCCAAAAGCTAGCAGTCCAAATGTGACAAAAGCTCAAACCAACAAGGCCCACCTTACAGTTCACAATCGCCCTACAAACAACGCATGTCATGTTGGAGAACTAGTATTACCCTCCGTTTCAAAATGTAGGTCGTTTTGGATTTTCTAGGTTCATAGATTTTGTTGTGCATAGCTAGATCTATGAACCTTGAAAAGCCAAAACGACCTACAATGTGTGGCAACAAAAGTAGGAGGTAAAAATTTCTTGTTGTGCTTAAGTTTGCATCATCCCTTATACAGCGCCAATTGTCTCAAACAGTGGAGAACTCAGTAACACTGCGTTTGGATGTTGGCATTGGAGCCTAGAATTTGGAATTGGAATTTGCTATCACCAATGCCACCGTTTGGATGTAGAAGGAATTGAGACACGGAATTGCCAGCAAATATCGCTCGGCATTCGTTTCACTTAACTGCACCTCCCACCGATTCAGAGCCTCCACCCTCGGTATTGCGCGGCATTCACCTCGCAGGACTCCTCGTCCACCTCGTCGAAAAAAAACGACCAGCGCCGCCGGCCTGACGTTGCTCCCTTCCATCGCCGGCTGCCGATGCACTCTTCCCCCTCCACTCACCTCCGCCGCAGGCCACAGGCTCTTCCCTCCGCGCCACACCCCTCCGCCGCTGCCCCCTCCGCCGTCGATCCCTGCCGCCGCAGGCAACCCACTCTTCCCCTTCGCGCCACTCCCCTTCGATGGTCGCGGGGCTCGATTAGATGCAAAAGAGCCTCAAACGGTGATGGCTCTGGCGTCTTCCTCACGGCCGGCGGGAAGCACCCTTCTTCCTTGCGGTCAGCGAGCGGCGCCCGGTTCTCTCTTCTTCCTCATGGCTAGCTCGCGGCGCCTGCTTCTTTTCTTCTTCTTTCGGTCAGCAAGTAGCGCCCGCTTCTTTTCTTCTTCTTCACGGCCGACGAGCAGCGCCCGCTTCTTCTCTTCTTCCTCGCGGCTGGTGGGTAGCGCCTCCTTTCCCTTCTTCCCGGCGGAAGGTCTGGGCGGCGCTTGTTTCCTCTCTTCATTGTGGCGGGCAGGCAGCGCACCCCCCCCCCCAACCTCTCTCCACCGCCGAACCGGGCGCACTTCTCCCCCATGCCTGGCCGCTCCACCGCGCTTCCCATGGTTGGCAGCATGTGGAGGTCCGAGGAGCAGTGATGAGAAGATGAGCATTTGTAAATTCCAAGTCTAAAGATATGGGTATCCAAACATGAATTGGCATTTGTCCTACAGTTGAATTCCATTCATCAATTTCATCTATATCCAAACATTAGCTTTAGTATTGGAACCAATTCAATGCCTAGCTTGATTTCGTATTTAACCCAATTCAATGCCAAGCTCTTTAATGTCTACATCCAAACGGAGCCTAAAGTTCATTGCTGTGAACTGGTGATGTGATTGTGTGCAAGGTCTTATTGTTGAACGACGACGACGACAACAACAACATAGCCTTTTGTCCCAAGCAAGTTAGGGTAGGCTAAATTTTGTCCCAACAACAACGACATACTATAAATTTTCAGTAATTATCATAACAAAAAGAAGGGTCGATTGTTTTCTCTCATACCACATGGGAGTACTCGGTTCTTTGTCCTGTGAAGGCTTGGGAGTTGGGACTTGGACACCCATGTATGCCTCGATATTGCGGTAGAATTTCTGCATTTTACCTGTAGCATTTTATCTTTAAACATACTAGTGGTTGGGGAAAATGAAGCCCACAGATCAAGTTATGCAAACAAAAACAGAAATGTGGGTTGAAAGGATGGGTGAGTGCTTGGACTGGCACTCCATTGAACACTATGTTATGGCAATAAATTTTTAACACAACAGCTAGAATATCTTTAGGATGTTGTTCTTGTCATTTGATATTTCTGATCATCTTTGTATGACAACAGAGCATGTCCGCTGCTTGTACTGTGAGGCTACAGGAGCAAGGGTTGTGCATCCAACTTCGAAGGAATTCCATGGGGGAGGAAGTGAGTTTGAGAAAGTCATTCGTGGAGAACATTCCCTAACCAATGCAAGGCTTATCTGCAAGAATGATTATGCTGTCCAGCGCATGTGCACAGTAGAAGAGGATTTCATGTATGTTGATGTCAAGTAGATGGATTGACTCATATGTACTGTAGTTCTTTTGCTGCTAATGATGGTGTTGGAAGGGAAACTATTTGAGCATGTCTTATTTGCTGGTTGGCATTTGACTTTCAGTTCTGGCGTGACAAATGGTGTTACTTTATCCCAATCTGTATCCTTTCAAAGAACAATACATTTCTGTATTTGTGAATTCCAGTCTACTACCAATTCTAGTTTTTATGAATTTTTTTTATACTTCTATTTTCGAGAAGAATTTGAGCATAGCAGATTTGGAGGCAATATACAAGAATAAGGGAGATATTCAAAGTTGTACTAATTACTAAGAAATTAAATTGTTGAGCCATACCATGAAGATATGGGAGAGAGCTATCGAGCATTGTTTGAGAGGGATAATGCGTCTCTATGAACCAATTTGGTTTCATACATGGAAGGTCTGTCAACCATGGAAGCCATTTTTTTTAGTAAGACAAGTTATGAAGCGGTATAGGGATAAGAAGGATCTGCACCTGGTTTTCATTGACTTGGAGAAAGTTTATAATAAAATACCAAGGAATGTTATGTGGCGCGCTTTGGACAAATATAAAGTCATAACAAAGTACGTTGAACTTACATGTCTAACAACGTTGTGGACACGGATGATTTTCTGATTAAAATAAGACTATATCAAGAATCAACTTGTGTATGAAATATGACAACTTCTCGATGTTCTTAACTAGTTCGAAGATTCCAAACAAACTTAAGAAGCTACACCACTTTAGCATGTGCATCCAACAGCTGCAACATTTGAAATGACAAAACATGATATTTTGAAACCTAAGGGTGCAACAAATCAAAAATGTATCAGCAATAGAATATATTTTCTAAGAAAGTTTTAGGTTCCAATTGTTGTAACATCACCAACCTATGGCACCACCATGCTCATCAGGATTGGCCCACTGATACTCTGAATGTGACGGTACCAATAGTGCACATGCCACTTCACAATGTGAATGCCTCCAAGAGTACTTGTAACTTGGATGGTTGATTTCTACTCCCAACAAGTGTACAAAGGGCTCTCCGCCTTTTAAAATAACAATAAATTATAAGCATAGTCCTAATTTAGAAATTTCCAATGGCATTTCATATAACTCTTCTTTCTTGTTATGCAGTTCAAGCCATAAACTACTTTTTCAGCAATCTTCTTCCGAGTTGAAAATAGGCGAAGTCTCCGCTCGTTTCTCTGCAAGCGCCACGGCTGGGTTGGCATCGGCGGAGGAGACGGCGGTGGGAATGGGGGAGGCAGATGGCGTGGTGGCCGAGAGGATCGGAGGGGAGGCCGCAGCCATGGGGGTGGCGATCCCTGCCTGTGGCCGGGTTTGGCGGATCTGACCGAGAGAGGGGGCGAGGGAGATGGATGCGGCCATCGGCCAAAGGCCAATAGAACACGACACAAGAAACAAATGGACAGGTCAACGCGTCGCACATTTTACTTCTTCCGCTGACAAAATGTTTATGGCGCCCTCCTCAACAGTTTGTGCAAAATTTTCTTCCGTTATGTATCTCTGAGTTTGCATGGCATACAGTTTGCTTTCGATACTGTGAACAATTTCCTTTCAAAAGAAATGCCGTATCATTGGGTTGCAAACAAAAGTGTTGTTCTTCCAAAAACAAATGTTTGGTAGAGACGCAACGGGATGTTGTGTAAGGCCAGTCTCGTTAGAGGTTTCACAAGGAGTTTTATAGCATTAAATTCTACACCAAATCACCAATTTTATTGATGTAGCAAGGAGAAAACCGGAAGTTTCATGAGATGCGAGGGAAATTTCATCTCCATAAAACCCATGACACAGTTACCTACTCTCTCCATCCCACAAAGACCGTTTAGGAAATTTAAAACATATTACTAGTCACGAGAAATGACCATGTTACTCCTAATTACTTGTACATTGGAACTAAAAAGTAGATCAATTAAGCATTTCATTAGCTCCATTAGCTTTTCTATACAATTTTCTTGGTATTTGATGTTGCTTTAATTAGATGGTCCTCACTAGAAGCTATAAGAACACACTATGGGACAAATTTTGAATGCTAAACACTGTGTGCAATCAATCTAGCCTAAGGACAGTCCCAACTCATAAGTGTCCATGAGTAGTTTCTATACTGCCACATAAGCAAGAAATCACTTGAGAACCCATGATTTCATGATTTCTTGATGCGAGTCCTTAATAAATATATCAATCAAGCACCATGTACAAGGTTCTTTCTTCCACCATACTTGAGCAAACCTCCCTCCCCTTGCATTATCCCTTGATGCCCGTTTTTCTTTTAAACCAACAGTATATACTGTACTAAGCAAGCAAATCGGAACAGAAAAGAGTACACTGGGAAACTTTAGTCTGAGATACCAGCCATCATCCCCTATCAAACAGAACAAGATAGAGGGAACCATGTCAAGCTTACCATACCCAAAGGACCAACCAAGATAACCAAGTTCGAGCATACCAACACAACACAAGTATGCTAGCTAGGTAACACCGTCTTAGTTCACCTCTAAGTTCAGCACAAATGAACTGATATATTACAACATTGTCCTTATTAGGCCATTATGCAATGGACATGACATTAGGTAACACCGTGTTCAGTATCCACAGACCTCAAATCTTGAAGGTGGAGCCATTCCAACCAAAGTCTGAGCGCTGCATGATCACATATAATACACACAATTAGCATAACGCTAATATAAACAAAGGCATTCTTACACCATCTCCATAAGCAAGCAGAAAGGGTACTGATGCAAAACTAGGAAGATGGCATGAAACAACAGACTGGTAATTTACATGATCTATTCTTGATGCAAAGCATGTAAACATTGAGCATATTGTGCAGGATAAGCCTAACAAAGAACAACATTGAAATGAGAACTTGGCGATGGTTACAAGGATCCATGAATAGTATGTCGAGTCAACAAGAAATAGTGGTTGCTTGCCTTTGAATCGTGGAACTTGAGATAGAAGCGGAACCCAAATGCCATAGGCACTGCACCCTTGAGAACAACCTTCATGTATGAATATTGGTGAACCTAAAGGCAAATAACTAATGGATGGTTTTTTGTACCGTGACAACTAATGAAGTGATAAAACTATGTTTTTATCTTTCAACAAGTTATTTGAGAAATCTTTCGAGCAAGTCTCTCACGCTACGGAATTCATCTTCCACGTGTACCTCCGCCCCTTTGCGCTTGGCACGAGAAAGAAAACTGTGGAGAGGCTTTTTATATATGTAGGTGATCAAACAAAGAGGACAAGGACACAAGGAACTTCATAAATTGGTTGGGGAGCTAAAAATCCCCTCTCATCAACGGTTAACTTCCACCACAATACGGTGTTAAACTAACACCACGAAACAAAACACACACACACACACCTGTCCTTTCTAGGAGAGAGAGTGAAGAATGGAGAAAGTTTATGCATTGAGAGGCATGCATTGTGAGAAGTGGGCATGGGAATCGAGAGAGAAACTTTATGCAAAATAGAGGATCTAAACAGGGCCTATGGCCGCATGAGGCTACAGCTCAACCAAGAAGATTTAAAATCCTAGAACGGCATCATTTTGTTCATGCAGGTACTATCACAGATAGTTCCATATTGTGTTTTAAGAATCTTTATTACTATGTCATTTTGAAAATTGATAATTTCTAAGGACCTATCTGTGGCAGTACATGGAACAAAAAAAAATGTGCCATGCCCATATGCATCACAGGTAATTCGACTAAAAAGCATCATGAGCTATGTTTTTTTTTCACTGTGATAACCATTCGTTTGATGGCATCATATCACTAGTGCTCGCGTGTCACACTCCGTGTTACAGACGTGTCGTCCTAACACAGAACACAACCGAGAAATATGTGACGGTCAACATTTAGGCACCACCACAGACAGAACTCTACATGTCCATGGTTTTCTTGTTCACCCCAATTGCTCACAGTGGGAATATGACTATACTGAGCTGCTCCGTCGGGGGGTACTTAGTTTGATTGCCACCATGGTGTCAGTTCTGAGCCTCTGAACCACCACGTGCTTGTTCTGTGTGTCTTTCAAGCATCTTGGTCTTTTTTTTTATGAAGTAAAGAAGCATCTTGGTCAACTAGTACAATCAGAAGAGAACTTGATAGACCTACTGAATCGGCTAGGAGTAGATCAGCGGGTGAATCCATTCATGAGACATACCTTGTCTTTCCTGTAAGCGCTGGCCATCGCAGGTTCGGTGATGAAGCTCTGCACACGGGCAGCGACGGTCGGAGAAGAGACACAGAGGAGCGGCTTGGTGGCGCATCCTGTCGCTACAGCCCCCTCTCAGATCGGCTTAGGGTTGGAGGACGGTGGGGAGTGGCAGCAGCTGTAAAACCTTGTGTCTAGTGCCATAGCCCCCACCTCCTCTATATAGGGCTGTGCGACGGGGGCCCACCAGCTTTTTATTGGGCTGGGTGTCCCC
This sequence comes from Urochloa ruziziensis, assembly GCA_015476505.1. NCBI lineage: Eukaryota > Viridiplantae > Streptophyta > Magnoliopsida > Poales > Poaceae > Urochloa > Urochloa ruziziensis. The sequence goes on from WEIB01000036.1 coordinate 24,703, forward strand.
GGTCAGGACACGAGTCAAAGGCCCAGTTGGCCTTTGGGCCAACTAGCTGAGATCAACCTAACAGAGCTCACCTCAACTACACGGTTGTTTTGTTTCTAGCCAAAGACATGGAACTATTACCATTTTTTACGTCAAATACACTTTGGCACGCACTGACGCACCGGCCTCCAGAAAAGTTTGATCGACTAAAAAAAATGGCTTGCTCGTCATTTGTCGATGGAAATTGGATTCTCCACTGTACTTTGACGAACTTGATGTGGTACAGACTTCTTCCTTCCTCTGGCTCTGGCTGCGTGAGTTTTGTGGGAGGGGTACACCCGCGCGATGTGACGCTGACTGACTTGTGGGGCCGCCCGGCCGTAAGACCTTCTTCCTTCCTATGGCTGCGGTGAGGGACTTCCAAAGGTGCCGCCTCCCTCTCCCGCGTCAACCCGCACAGCCTAGCCCCGCGCGTCACGTCACGGCGGCGCTGCAGCACGCCGGCACGGCGGCATCCCATGCTCTTCAGCTCTTGCATAAAAA
>WEIB01000037.1:0-50008 GCA_015476505.1 Urochloa ruziziensis
GTACAGGTTTCAGACTGCAAGCAAATTCGGTTCACCTGGAGTCTGGAGAGCCGCCCGTGCACGCTCTCTACTCTAGAGTGTGCTGCTAGCTAGCTTCTAGTTTTAGTTTGGTTTGGTCAGATACTCAGATGGGAAAGGAAACCTACCCTATTTTGATTCAACAAAGCATGCATGAAAATAGATCAATTAATTAATGCAGTTATTAACGGAATAAATAAAGCGGAAGAGAATTCGGGAGCAAATTGGTTACGAGTATAATTAATTAAACTGGTTTTTTTCGGTGAGTGATCGTGGGGGTGCTGGGTACGGCAGGTTCACACTACCACTACCTCTTTGTGTCGTGTCTTGTCCGTGGGCGCGAGTTGGGTTGGGTCGTTGACCATGCCAGCAGCGCACCGCACACTGAACTTTGGGGGCGGCCGGGTTTGACCGAACGTGCACGTATCCAGATTGCTGCTGCCTCTGTCATTTTCGTTTAGCTGCTCGCCGGTGGATATTTTTTTTTACTGGACGCGGTAAGCTCAGCCAGCAGCCAATTACGCACCAGATGAATTAAGAGACGTCACGTAAATAGTCAGATGAATGGTAATACTAGTAGTACACTGTAGAGAGAGATAATTATTACTAGCAGCAGCAGCCAAATCCAAATGGGCTTTGGCTTGTCCTAGCTCGTCCCAACGCGCTTTCGTATACGCCGGCGAAGACTGTTTCGCCGCTCCTCCTCCCGTACCCGTACCGCCACTTTTACGCACGTGGCCTATTACACAGGGACGTGACGTGGCCACCGCCGCGAGTTGCTTCTCGGCTGTGTCCGCCACTCGCTGCTCGACACCTGTCAAATGTCAATGCAAGTGGGGGGAGAATGGAGGAGGACCCCGCCAGTCTTGACGCGTTCTTTGTTGTTTCCCCCCCCTTCTTTTCGCTCAGGAAACGATCGAGGTTCAAATTAACGCAGTGAAATTCACGTGTAATTCCGCGTAAATAATTCGTTGTTCGGTTAATTATCCATTCCAAACGGATTTGACTCATCAGGGGCGGCGACGTGTCTGCTCTCTGCTGCCCCACTCTATTTATTTGTTCTTCTTTTTTCCCTTGGGGATGAGGATGTTAATCTATCGATCGGTTTAATAATTTGGTCGATCCGCGCCGCTTGCCGACATGCATGAGATGTTGTCGATCGAGGCCATGCATCATCCAAATTCTGGTCCAAAAGCTCATGGAGACACGACAACCGGACAAAGAACACACGCATGCAGAGAGGAGGAGATTTCAAGAAGGTGCAAGTAACGTCGCAGGATATATACGACGGATGTATACTTCTCTGTCGACCAGCAGTCTGAACTGAACTCAGGGAGCGCTGCTGTACGACGTGCCTCGTCTCTATCCGCTTCACCCGTACGTACCACCTCGTACCATACAATGCGAATAGGACCAATGCGTGTATGTGCCCACTGACTTGCACCCTAGTGAGCCGTGACCCTCTCATGCCTCAGCTGCTGGTCTGCAGATTTCTGCTTGTTCTACCAACAGCCGTTTTTTTTCCTTCTTCAGAACACTGAACAAGGACCAATGCGCGCATATGCATGCATACTGTATGTGCATTAGTTTGCTGCGCTCGGCAATCAAACAAAAAAAAAACAGTTCATCGAACTACGGTCATTAGGTACAAAGTACTCCGTACAAGTATAGTTTCAACACGTCGTACGGCACCCGTGCATCCATCCGGCGGTGGAAACATCCGGTCGTCACCGGCGCATACATGCATCCGTACATGTCCGCCCGAATCTCTGCCTCCAGCTCTACCGTGTTGTTGATGGGCAAAAAGGGCAAACGGTCTCACACCGTAGGGTGAAGCCGTGGGGAGCGACTTTTTGGATGTTTTGGTTTTGGATGTTTGGCAGGTTGACGCGCGGAGCAAGTCGTGCAACTGTTGGTGGAGCGGTGCCAAAGGCACCCTTACTCCTGCCCTAAAAAAAAAGGTAATGACTCTAATCTGGCCCGCCGTATTTTGTTCTCCGGAACGGCCGGCTCTATGCTCGGGTGGAGTCCACGCTCTCAGCCACTTACACATGGTGGGGCCCACGCGCACAGACACGGTTCCTCTCCGCTCTCGTGTCTCATCTCTCCAGCGCTCTCTCTCTCCTCGCCTTCATTTCTCCCCTTCCTCTACCACTTTCTTGCACCTAGGGTTTCGCCGCCGGCGAGGAGGCTCAGGCCCGCGCCCATCACCCGCCGCCGGCAAGGCGGCTTGGGCTCGTGCCCGTCGCCGCTCCCTCCTGACGCCTCCATCTCCAAATTAAATCAACGAAATTAATCCCCAAACCCCACCCAAATCTCGCGGCATGCGGGAAGGAAGCGAGGTGAGGCGAGCAAGCGATGGCGGCGCTGGAGACGGCGAGGGCGTGTGCGGCGTCCGTCCTTTGAGGAGCTTCGTGATGCCACGGGAGGAGACCCGCTCGCCATGCTTTCAGCCACCGCCGCGGGCCCTCGTCGTGGTGCTGCTTATCCTCGTCGTATCGTTCTAATCCGGTGGCGGGGTGCCTTCCTAGCTGGACCCCACAGCGATACAGCCGCTGCCCCTGAAGGTAGATGCCGACACGGATGTGGACGACGGGCGGAAGCGCGTCACCATCTTCTTCAACACTCAGACCTATACTGTCAGGAATACGCAAGGTATCTGCTGATGCCTACGTTTAGTTTAGTGTATATGGTGTTTTTCTTTTGACTCGACGCGATTCTGCTTGCAGCCCATGATGGAGGAGTCGAGGCACTACAACAAAAGGCCGTTTTCGAAGTGGTGGATCTGGTAATTTTGCACGATGATATGCCTAGTAGTTATCAATCACAGCTTGGGCTTTAGTGCTAGGAATTTGATTTAATTGTGGGACATGTGTAGGACGAGGAGGATGAGGAGAAGCTGAAGCAGGAAATCGTAGCGCTCTTTTTCTTAGCAAGGTGAGCTCTCATCAGCGTATTGATTGGTTGATTTGTTGAATTTGCCTTTTGTCGCTTGTGCCTTATTCTTAGCAACGTGAGCCTCCTGTTGAAGTTCAAAATGAATTGCATGGATCGCTGAATTGCATATTTTGTCTCCTGTGTCTTGGTTCCATAGATAATGATCCGCCTGTCTTTTGTTATCGAGGTCAAGCGAGCTGTGTGGATGGTTGTGTGTGCCATTTATTGCCTGCGGCTAAATTCCATGACACCTGCCCTATGCAAAGATGAAGTGAACTCTGTGTGCTGCGTCTTGTGTCTCCCCATAATTCACCTTTCTTATTTTGTAAATCTAGAAATTGTGTAGATGGCTAAGTGACTTTTATTGGTTGCTCCTTAATTCATAACCCACCTGCACTTTCTGTTGTAAAGCTCAAATAAACTGGTCCAGTCCTTCTACCTGTGTATGGGGGAATGGTGGATAACGCAATGATGCAAAAATTGTTTATGTTGTTTTTTAATCTGCTGATTTAAAATGATAACTCTTTGCTTGCTGTAAAATGATAACATTTGTCCACTAAGAAATGATTTTTAGTGCGCTAGGGTATCTGAGTACAATAGGCACATTGATTAACTAGAACTATTGGTTTGAGTTAGTAAAATAGAGCCAGTAACATTAACTAGTAGGGGGGCAGCGCAGTAACTAAAACTATAGTTGCATATTAATAGTATTCTGAGCTAGTTAGTATCACCATCAACACTTAAACTAGCAGAGTAACATGTAGAGCCATTTTTTCAGATTGGTAAAGCATCATATAATGTTTTTTGAATTCTATACAAGTATTTTTTTTCTTTGCAGTCACTGCCCTTAATGTAGTCACTACCCTTTTTCCACTATTATTTTTAAATTGTGCATGTTATTATCATATTTGTGTATGATATTATTATAAATTGTAGACTAGATTATCATAAATTGCTTATTAGATTATATTTTTCTAATATTCATTAGAGTGGAAGATGAGTAGGATAAATGGGTGTGAGAATAGCAGCTTAGATCTATAGTGGTAGAGGAGCTTAAATCCACATATATGTGAGGCTTCATTCCCATTCTTTTCCTGCTCCGAGCTTTTTAAGTTCTGTCTCAATAATGTCGATGTCGGTTTGTGGATTCACTTTTTTCTACAAAGGATTTTTGGTTCAACATCAACGGTGTCAGACAATCGTGGGGGAGGAAGAGCGGGGAGGGAATCAAGCACGAAGCTAAGCATATCTTTTAAGATTTTCTCCTTTTTCTAGTATGGATTTTCTGAATATGTTTGGTTTTGACACAGACGTTAGATCCTGGTTGGAGAGGAAGGCTGCACGCGAACAAGGTTAGACACATTTATGATCCTTTTATTTGTTGAGGGGTAATCTAGGATAGATACAACGATGCAAACATGTTTTTCTGTACTGTCGTTCTACAAATGATTATGTTGCTTGTTTGTAAAACTGATAAAGCCATCCACTAGAGGTTTTTCAGTGTGATATGTTACATAAGCTCTGTATAATGAATCTAAAAATGGGAAAACATGATTCATCTGAGAGGATTATGTTCTCCAATTTTTGTTTTAATTCTGTGTCGATAGGTTGCGGGCTTGAAATGCTTGATTATCATGCTATCTTTTGAATGGAGTGAGCTCCAGTAGTGTTTTGTTCTGATAGAATCACTCACCCTCTTGGGATAACTAGTTGTTCTCCTACTTTGTAACTGAACTTGCACACAATGCACTTAAATATCCACTTACTGGCATCCACTAGCTTATAGGTCTTAGTGTCTTACAACTAAATAAATCAAGTTTTTATTTTTGTACTTCTATGTAACAGATTCAAAGTTTACTCATTTGTTGCTTTTTAATGTGATGCACAATAGTCACTATGCATTCATATATGTGGTAGTCACTACTTTTTTGCCATTTTTTAAACACTTGTGTATGTATTTGTTATGAGCTACTTAAGATATTGTCATAAGTCGCGTACTTAATTGTCATTAATTGCTTAACATGTTATATACCTTTTCTAATATTTTCCCTATATATATTTTTTAGCGGGAAGAGGAGCAGGGTGTGAGAGTAGCAGCTTCATTTGGATATCATCCTACATCGACATAAATGTGAGCTTTTTTGTTACCGTTCTTCTTTCTTTTGAACTTTTTTATGTTTCCTATTTATTTTTCCTCAGTTATAGTATCATTTTCCTAGGTAGGATCCTTTAAGAATTTATTTTTTCAGAGTACAAGATAGTGTAGATATAGAGTGGGAAGATAAAAATTTATAGCTTAGAATTTTTTTTCCAGAGTATAACGTTGCTGCTATAGTAAGATAAATGTTTTTTTAGTGTCCTAGGTTAAATTGCTTACGTAATTATCATAAATCACGTATCAGATCACCATAACTTGTGTAATGTATTATGATAAGTTGCTTATCAGTTTTTTAATTTCATTATTTGTTTTTTTAATAATTAGCATGACCATTATTTGTTAGTAGGCAATGATATATTTTTTGCATGACCTCCGTACATAGCTTATGCGACAATGGCTAAACAAGAACTTTTGTGCAAAAAAGCACATTTTATGCCCAGTACCAAGTATATTTGCGCATGTCAGCATGCATTTTATACATGCAATTCATTTCTGTATAGTCCAAACATTTTTTTTGTGCAATTCATAGGTGTGCCTGCCAGCATGCCATTTTTGCGGATAGAAACCGTATAAACATGTTGCTGCATGTAAGCATGTCATGGGGTTTTTATTATGTGTAGTAATGCAACATTTTTTTTTTCATAAGCAAAATTCTCTCAGATGTCCCGACTTTTCATGTTTTATTCATCAGGTCATGGCTCGGCAGTAGTGAATTTGCAGCTCAACCACGAAGATTTGATTTATGCACAGCTCGGTAGTACTAGCAATTACTTCAATCTGGAGCACACAGATGAACTTTTCTTCCTTTTTTCCATCAAAACTGTAGGTGTTACCAACAACAACACCATGTGCTTGATCGCTAGCAGCATCAACACCAGCAATTTAGGTGTCACCAGCAGCAGCTATGTCATGGGTAACAACAACTGGAGCGACACCAATAGGAACACTAGCAATCAGGTGTCTTTCAATCTGCTGATGATCCCCTCTAGAACTAGTATATTCAAGAGCTGGCCAAGTGCAATAAAAGGGATTTGCATTCACGTCATCTAGAAAGTTGAAATCATATATTGTGTATGTCAATATCATAAGTTGCGTATTATAAAATCATAAGTTGCGTATTCAAAAAACATAAAATGCATATTCGAAAATCATAAATTGCGTATTCAAAAATCATAAACTCTTTTATTAAGTTTATCGTAATTTGCTTATCTAGATTATCATTAATTGTGTAGTACATTATTACAAATTGTGAGCTAGATTATCATAAATTGTGTATTAGACTTTACACTGCTGATATAGTAGTTCGAGTAATATTCAGAGTACTATATAGTTTCATTAACTACCAGTATTCATTAGACACAGTTATATTGCACGCTATGTGTGGGAAATTTATGCTAAATGGGCAAGTTAATAATTCATTTTACTTTTACCTTTTTTGTGCTCTGATTTAGGAACCTCATGTGTACAAGTGAATGAATATCTGATTTCTGCTAATTCAATAGCCAGATGTGTCAAGTCCAACCTGATGTTTTTTCCTTGTAGTGGTGAACTATGACCCAAGTAGATAGTACCGATTTGCCTGATAGTTCATGTTTCAGTGGTAAGTTATCTCATAGTTCAATCTAGCACTTTCCAGTAATTTTATAGCATCAGTACATCACCATGAGATCTTTCTTTACATGTACAATGGCTTGGTTGGTTTGGTACTTGGCAACTTATATTTATTTGATGATCGAGTTTTAGGAGAAGATTTATCCCTCATAGATCAATCTAGCACTTTTCAGTAATTTTGTGGCATCACCATGGGACCCTTCTTTACATGTAGAATGACTTGGTTGGTTCTTGGGAACTTGTAGTTATTGATGGTCCAATTTTAGGAGAAGATTTATTTATGTATCACTTCGAAAATTTTTCTGATTATTTCAATTGAAAGCTACGATGTTCCCAGTTCCAAAATGACACCAGAATATTTTGCTAGCCATTTCATGAGTATACATATTTTTTCTGATTTCTTGAATATAGATAATACTAAACACTGTTAAGTCTTTTAATGAAACTTGTTAGGCAATATTCCAACGCTTGTTAAGCCTTTTAATGAAATGGTTAAGCAACTTTCCAACCAATGTTCTTATTTACATATGGACGCGGCTAAAAAATGGCCGGCCACTTTTAGTCGGACGGAGTGGCCTATCCATATTAGGCAACTTTTACAGCAACGTGGGTTCCTTTCCCGGGTTGGCTTCCTGCGCTGGTTTTCGGCGGGAACAAGACAGCGAAAAGCGCGCGGGATCCCGCGCGCATCCCCCCGCCGGGCCCACCAACTCCCTCACTCGGACCCGGGTCGCCTGGCGGCGCTGACCCACACAAAACAGATCGCGGACACAGGCAAAATCTGACGGAAAAAAAGCAGGCACAGAGACGACTGCGGGCAAGATCAAGTCGATCGGGCAGGAACTGGGGGTTCGATCCAAAAGACACAAAAGGAATCGACAGAAAAGGTATGTACACATGCCCATGTTCGTATCCCTACATGGGAGATCGCATGTTCCAGCAGATTCATATGCAATTCTGGAGGGTGGGTACTAGCAAGATTTCCCTGCAGTTGTGTTTCCTGGCCTGCTAAAACTGCACATCCAAAAGCTTCCTTCACATTGCTGCTTGATTTCAGTTCCCCATGTGCTTTCAGCCTGTCGATCTGCAGAAGAACATGATACAGAGAAAAAAGAACTTGTTTAATGTGAATTGTTTAATCAAAAGCATGAATATGCCTTACTGAGAACTCTTAAACGTAGCTAATGTTGCCAGAAGAGTTTGATTAAGACTATCTAGATGACTTGCTGCTTGATTTCTATTAACTTGCTGTTGAATGTAGGTGACAGTAAAAGAATGGATTTAAATCAGGTGCCAGAAGAGTTTGATTATGACTTTCTAGATGCAGTAACAGCAAATCCTTTGTTCTGCACACAGCCAATGAGTGGCTTGGAGGGCAGTAACCAGATTGGAAGTTCAAGCTCGCAGTTTGAAGTTGCTAATCAAACTAGTGGTGATGCTTTTAATGGAACCAGATCTACCTCCCCAATTGGTTATGTTGATGCCGAAAGCAGCCAGAGAAATATTAATGGATTGGGTTTCAGCCAGCCTGTTATTTTGGATGCACAAGATGGCCATGGTAATCACCAAAATGCTAATGTTGATGCTGATAGCACCCAGGGGTGTGCTGTTTGTCCAGGGTTCACCCAACCAGCTGCTTTGGATGCACAAGAAGGCGATGGTGATGATATTACAGATGATGTTTGGTGTACTCCACCTATACCGTATACTGGTCAAACATTTGGAAGCAAGGCTGAAGCGAGACAGTACTACAACTCTTATGCAAAGAGAATTGGCTTCTCAATCCGTACAAGCACATCACGTTTGTCTGGTGATACACGGGAGCAGCTAAAGGTTACCTATGTCTGTAACAAGCAAGGACGTGTGAAACAAGAAGCACAACAGAAAGCACAAGACATACCAGAATCTGATGATGATGATGATGATGATATACAAGAAGGTTCTGAACCTAAAGAGGGCGATGATGGTGCACATAAGAAGAAGAAGAAGAAATTAGATGGGGGGAAGAAGCGAAAAAGAGAAAAGATGCAGCGTACAGATTGCAAGGCAAGATTTGTTGTGAAACTGATTGGTGACAGGTGGCACGCAATTCACTTTGTAGCAGACCACAACCATGACCTTATTGTGAAGCCATCACTAAAAAAATTCCTCAGGTCACACAAAGGGATCCCACCAGAAGAAAAGCAAATTATTACTCTGTTGCATGACACCAATATAAGCACTTCACGTGTTATGCAGCTAATGAATATGTTTTATGGATCAGCCCAAAAAGTTCCATACGAAGGTAAGGATGTTGGCAACTTCAGATCAGGTATTAGAAGAACAGAGAAGTACATGGATATGCAGGAGACATTGGACTACTTCATGGAGCTGGAGGAGGAGGACCCTGACTTCTTCCACAAAGTAAAGCTTGATAAAGAAAATAGGGTTGAAAGCATTTTTTGGGTTGATGGTGCAGCGAGGCATGCTTACATTGAGTCATACCATGATTGTGTGTCCTTTGATGCAACATACATGACAAACATGTATGATATGCCCTTTACTCCTTTCATTGGTATCAACAGTCACGGGCAGTCGTTCCAGCTGGGTTGCGCCTTCCTACGGGATGAAAAAACGCCTAGCTACAAGTGGCTGTTTGAGACATTCCTAGAGGCTATGAAGGGTAAAGCTCCCCTCAACATTATCACAGATCAGGACGGTGCAATGAGGAATGCAATTGCCCTTGTATTCCGCAACACATGTCACCGGAATCGTCGATGGCACATAATGGACAAGTTTTCAGGCACGATAGGTCCAATCCTAGACGAAGATGCTGAATTGGAAGAGGATTTCAAAGAGTGCATAAACCACACTGTGACACCAAGAGAGTTTGAGGAAAAATGGGCTGCTATGATAAACAAGCATTGGTTGCATGACAATGAACATTTTCAGCGCCTCTATGCGATCAGGAGCAGCTTTGTGCCAGCATACTACATGCACAACTTCTACCCATTCCTCCAATCCACCCAAAGAAGTGAGGGGTTCAATGCAGTGTTGAAGAAGTATGTCAACCCAAACATGTCCATTCTGCATTTCGTTAGGCAGTACCAAAAGCTACAGGAAAAATGCCTAGTTGCAGAGGAAGGGCAAGACTTTAGGACTGAGGATAGAGAGAGGAGAAGGTGGTCAAAATACCCTATCGAGAGACATGCATCAACTGTGTACACTAAGAACTTGTTCTACAGGTTTTCCAATGAATTTGAAAAAATTGCAGAGTACGATGTGGAGCCCAAGGGTGAATTCCAATATTTGCTGGTGCCTAACAACACAAAGGTATATGGTTATGGGAAAAGATCGTACCTAGTGACAGCAATTGCAGATGAAAGCAGTTTTTATTGTGAATGCAGCAAGTATGACAGGGATGGCATACTGTGCTGCCATGTTATGAAGGTTTTGACAAGGCTGGGTGTGAAGACAATACCAGAGCAATACATAATGAAAAGGTGGTCGCTGAAAGCAGTAGAAAGCAACGACAACTCTACTGCAAATACACATATGAAAGCTGATTTTATAGCTCGTGGCATGCCTTTGAACAACAAGAAGACACTGTGGTTCACTAACCTCTCTACAACATTTGCTGAATTGGCAGCTGATGGATGCCTTTCAAGTGAAAGATATAATATAATGCAAGATCATATAAAACAGATGAGGTCTGCAATTAATGAGATTAAAAAAAGAAAGAGAGCCAGCAGGCAGAAAGAAATCAACAGACCACCAGCTGCCTCTGGTGCTCAAGCACAAGCTGGCCCATCATGTGTTGATGGTGCTGCAGCTGAGTCTGTGGGTTGCTTATTTGCCACTGCCCCTACAGGTAAGAAATTCCTTTGTCTGTCCCTACATTGGCTTTTTGCTTGTATTATGCACACTGAAAACTTGTAATTCTAATAGTCAAAATGAACCTACATTGCTGGTGCAGCTGGTGATGGTGGCATTCCTGTCAGCGTTCCTGCTGCTATTTCAACACCGGTAGGAAACCCGCCTAGATCGAAGGTAAAGGGCCGCAAGAAGGAGAAAAGACTTAAAAAGGGAATGAACGCAGGACCAAAGAGGAAGAACAAATGCAGGATTTGCAAAAAGGAAGGCCACACTGCTCCAAGGTGCCCGGATAGAGAAGGGGAAGGAGTTTCGTCTGTTCAGTAGATTTAGTGGAAAAGATAAGATTGTAGAGTGGTCACTATGGTTAGGGTGTTGCTGTTCAAAAAAGATAAATTGTGTTGCTGAAACTTGTATAATACTTCTAAATATACATAGCTATATATATATCGGTGCCTGTATTTATTGGGCAAGCCCCAAAAGGGTTGGGGATGCTACAAAAACTCAATATATATATACTATATCTGTTGGGCAACTAATGGTAATACGATATCTGTTGGGCAACTAATGGTGATACGATATCTGCAAGATGATAGACTGCTTGTGTGTGTTAGGGCATTACCTATGACAGGTTTAACTTTGTCTTCCAATCCGTGTCATTCTCCTCAAATGTCAACCACTTGTAGGTGAGCAACTTGCATATGTTGGGCATGTCCTTTGCTTGAAAGTTGTACACTGTGCGACCATCCCAATGCTCGACATGCATGAGCATATGGAAACCACAGTCATTGCTGCACACAAAGAGGTAAAGAACATTGCAGGAGGAAAAAAAGATATAAGAAGGCTGGGAAGGAACAAAGAACTGCAAGGGAAGCATATTATAAACTTACTTGTTCCCTTGATGTGATACTCCAATATTGACAATGTCATAGTCGTCTATGACAATTTTTGAATCAGGATAGTGCATTTTCCAAAGTTTCTTGATTCCAGTGACAATACGGTTGCAGCAAGTCCTGAGACTGCCATCTTCCATCGTCCTCATTGAGTCAAGTACTTCGAACCGATTGCTGCGTAGATTCAACACAAGGAGGAAGTAGTGGCCAACATTATCCACATTCCTGCTTGAAATCACTTGCAACACTGGAAACATCACCTGTTTTTTTTCAGGTTTTTTGCATACATTATCAGTAAGCGCATAAATGGACATAACAAAGGAATAAGCTTGTAAAAAAAAGCAAAGATGTATAATGAGCAAGGAGAGCTTACTAGATGGCGATGGTCAAGATGGTTTGTCGATCTTCTGAAGACACGCTTGACCTCTGTCCTATCTAGCTGTTCATATTCCACAAAGTGCTGAAAAAAGAAAAAAGAGCAAAATAAATGTGAAAAGAGAGCAATGATATATAATGTTGCTATATGACAGTCTATGGATTGAGCATAGATTATTTTTTCCACAAACTTACTGCAACACGTAGTGGCAAGACACGTTTGATTTTTTTGTTGCTCGTGTTGTTAATAACATATAATCCAATTTCTGCAACAGTGTTTATTAGGTCCCCCCTAGGTTTGACAGATCTAGCTAGGTCAGCTAGTGTCACATGGAAGTCCCAATAGTTGATAATAATAACACTGCACACATCATAAAAAAGGTATGAGGAAAAAGAATGGGGCAAATCAAGATGATCTGAAACGCAGAATACAGTAATCTAATATGCATTTTATGATAAACACATACGCAATTTAGTGAACAATTGAATAATCTGAGAGAGGAAAAGGGAAAAGCACATCCTGATAATCTGAAACGCAGAATACAGTAGTCTCATACGCATTATCAGTAATCTAATACGCATTTTATGATAAACACATACGCAATTTAGTGAACAATTGAATAATATGAGAGAGGAAAAGGGAAAAGCACATTCTGATAATCTGAAACGCAGAATACAGTAATCTCATACGCATTATCAGATAAAATCAGACGGAATTTAGTAAACAATTGAAAAATATTATAGAGGAAAAAGGAAAAGCACATTCTGATAATCTGAAACGCATGATGTAGTAATCTCATACACATGTTATGATAAGCACATACAGATTTTTGACAAACAATTAAAAAATGTGAGAGAAAAATAGGAAAGTCACATACTCGTTGTTGGGGATGCTGCTGGATGCGGTTGACCTTCCCTGACACGCCACAACAACATTGTATATGTTAGAAACTTCCTTGCTGCAACTGAAAACGTTGTTTGTTTTGAAATCAACATAAGGTGATCGCATAATGGCTGGTTTCCTTAAAAGCCTTCGAGGTGGAGGTCGGTAAAGAGGGGTGACTGAAGAGTTTATGCTTCCTGGATCTTGTGGTGTTGTCTCAGGAGTTGTTCTTACAACTTGTGCAGTTGAAGCAATTATTACGCAATCCTCTTCCTCAATCTGGACTGCTTCCCCTTCCTCAATGAGTTTATAATTCCTTGATCTTGTGGTGCTGTCTCATGAGTTGTTCTTGACACTTGTACAGTTGGGGCATTGATTCTGCTGTCCTCTTGATGTTTGCTGTCTGTTCCATGGGTACTTCCCTGGACTTCTTTCCCCTTCCTCAGTGCAATCTCACGCACAGCATCTTCTTCGATTTTCATCAACATCTCTTCGTCTAAATCATCCAGTGAGCATGCAGATCCTGGCTCATAGTGGCAATGACCAGGATCAGCCTGTTTGACCACGATTTGCTGACTTGGTTCACCATTGTGGGTTCCTTCATCATTAACATGCTTCATGATGTCAAAATCTGGGGGTGTGAAATCCAGAGAGTCACTTCTAACAATGGGGGTTGTAGGGGCTTTTGCTTGTAGAACATTATCAGCACAACTGTATGTCCTAAAGCTACACCCTTCACCATTATTATTCTCCTTGGCAGACATTGTTTGGGGCAACCTAAGCCTATGAAACCTGCTCTTTAAAGTGCACAACTTTTTGGCTGGGGGTGGCACAACTTCAACAGGGGTGGGCTGAATGCATGTTGGTGCTGTCCCTGTGCAGTCTTGTTTGGTAGAGCGACTAATTGCCCTTAACCTTCTGATAAGTGGGACATTGTCTTCCTTGTCATCTTCTCCATCAACCTCTGCATGATGTCCACTATCCCCTTTGCCGTCAGCCTCTGCATGCTCTTCAGTATTGCCTTCGCCAGCAACATCTGCAATGGGTTGCAGGGCCTGATTGTGGTTAGCACGATTGACTTCTGTAGAACTGTCCGGCCTTGGCTCTTGTTCTGCATTGGCATGACTTGGTGTTGGAATGCCATATGATGCACCGGGCATGTATCCCTCCTCCCAAACCTCTTCATCCTCAGGTGTTAGCCCCTGACTCTCATTATCTTGCTCTGTGGTTCATCCTCTTCTTCATCTTTGTAATCAGAGTCATCTGGAGTCTCTTCATCTGATAGGTCAGGTTCAACTTGTGCACAATTCCTGTTCCTATTGGATCTCCTGAGGCTTGGAGCAGCTGTACTCGCGCCTTTTTCAGCATCTATTTCTCCCACTTCTTGGACAAAGGTACCCATCAACTCTGTTAATCCACAGATAACTTTACTAACAGCATCACTAAGCCTCCTCTTCTTCTGCATGAAAAAATGGATAAACTATTACATGAGCTAGTTCATAAAAAAAGCCAACTAACAGTATCATTCTAATAGAGAGAAATAAACCGACCCCTTACATTCGGCACCCCTCATGGGACTGAGAAAACAAAGAAAACTAACTTGTTTAATAGGAAAAACACCCAAGGCCTGACCCTAAAAAAACGGCTGATAAGACCAAAAACTACCTATATATACACAATTTAATATGCAAGAGAAAAAACGATCAATAGTACTGTCATAAGCAGTTCAAAATCATCAGAAAGTCGGTTCTTGATTGCGTGTTTCTGATGATATAAACTTGCAGAGGCAACACCCCAAAAGTCGGTTCATGAGCTAATGGGCGTGAAGGGTCTAACTCTGGCTCATGTGAAGTCCAACTTGCAGGTAAATTTGTGTGAGTGAAAAGATGATGGAAGGGTAGAAACAAGTTACACAAACACATGCGCGCATGTGAGTGATCTGTTCTCGCCCCCCTGGGTCTTGGAGTTTTGCTGCCACAGCAGTGCTAGACTGCCTGTTGGCCTGAATACTAGCAGCAAAAGGAATGGAGAGAGATGGCTAGATGGGGATAAAGTCTGAACAGTATGGATACAACTCCCTATAGTGTCTTTCTTTCTATCTTCACCCATGTATACACTGATGCATCATATTGACCTAAAAAAAGTACTGCCAAAAGACCAAACACTAGCCTAATCCAGTCCAAATGACCAGCACTCAAGGAGTTATAACTCCAAGGGCCCCGCAGGACACCATAGAAAAAAAGCTTTAAAAAAACCATACCTATATATAAACAATTTAATATCAAGACAAAAGCAATCAATAGTACTGTCATAAGCAGTTTAATTTGAAATTAGAAGCAAAACTTTTGTTTATGGTAGGAATAAAACTATCTAACAATTAATTTTGCATTATGGTTCTTATTGACATAACTAGTATTAACAATGTTCATAAACTAAAATAATTCAGGGGAAGTGATGCATACTGACATGATCTGCCATTGCTTTTGGTGTTTTTGATGATACGAATTGATGAATGTCCTCGAAGTGGATGAATGGGGCGTGGACCCTTGAATGATCTGATGCTTTTAGCTGCACATGTGACGCAATAAAAAGTTCAGTGACAATTTATGAGGGAAAAAAACATGATAATTAGTCTTCTGTGCATAACAGCTTTGTGTTACTTACCTTGAGTTTGCCAAATGAACCGTCTCGGTTGGTGTCTAGCTTGATCACTTGATCTAGCAGTTTCCTTGACCATGCTGCAACTCTGGGCTTGCAAATGGGGATGTGTAAACTGCCAACATCTAGTGAATCTACATACAGTACCTATGGTGAAAAATAAAGGGACATATAAGAGACAAATAAAATACTTATAAGCAGAACAGCAAAAAAAAGGATAAAAAAGGATAAAAAAGAGAAAGGAAAGTACTCACCACAAGTAGAAGGAGGCACACCGTCACTGAATCTTTCTTTCTCATTTTCGAAGCTGCTACCTTAAATTGGTCAACAACAAACCGAGCCCAGTTCAGATCCTTGACAATCGAGAGGTCAACCAGAGATGGGTAGCATCTGGGGCTTATTCCCAAGCTGGTAGGAGGGCAAAGGAATGTTGACACAGCAAGCATCAACCACGATCTCAGGAAATCTTCATTTGCATCCTTGTTTGCCTTCACCCTTTTGACTATTGCGTCAATCTTCGGTGCAGTACCACGATCAGTGTCGTACTTCTCTTGCATGAAGTCAATAGCTTCGACAGTAAGCTCATAGTTTACTTTTCCGCCCTCGTTTGGCAAGCCCAGTATGTCAGAAACTGCTGCTGCTGTCAAAGAAATCCTACCCCTTCCAGGCAAAACAAGCTCCATTGTTTCAGAATCAAAACAATCGACCAAAAGCCAATTAGCAAGCTCTGCAGGGATAGTGGGAGTTGCAATCTTCAGCAGCCCCCCAAAATTTGCATCTTCTATCATCTTGCGCTGTGGTTCAGTCAGGTGTTTGTACAGTTTGACAATCCTAGAGGGGGATGCCCTGTTTCTCCTAACCTTTAAATATAAAAAGTTAAGTGGGGGTCAGTTCAGGGAAGGGGGGAAGCACTCATAAAATAAGTTCCAGATGTATACCACAGTGGGGCCATTTGTGCAGGAAGGTGGCTTTCTCTGAGCTCTGGTCATTGTACTGAAGTTTCTTACTTCACATGTGTTCACAAAATATGAAAAAAAAGCAAAAACAACTATCAGACTTCCCGTTGCATGCATATACTGTGGGTGGCTTAAATACTCATGTTCAACAAAAAGCATCTGGAACGCAACTAATATTAAGCAGCTAGTAAAAATATTAATGGCTGTGTTAACAAACTTAAAAATATTGTTTCTAGTTATGCTAATTATTTGTGACAGTACCTAGAAATGAAAGTAAATTAAAACAGCTAATAGAAAGCAAATTAGGACAATCTACCAAACAATGTATCTATATCTGATACGCAACTTATATTCATAACATACGCAACTTAAAAGTGATAGCGTGATTCGTTTAATATGCAGCAAACCTTTGTTGTTTTCTGAAAACTACATTGCTCATTACACATACCGTCTTCAGGAAAAAATAACAAAACTAAAAAATGATGAATACTGAAAAAAGGAGTCAGCCTATGATTTGGAATTACAAGATATGGTAACTAAATCATCAGCAACATCAAAAAACATTTTTAGGAAAAATATCTGAATTACAAGTGTACTCTACAATTAACCTAAACATGCTAGAAACTTTCATACTGTGAAATATATTTGAAATAATTCATTAACGAAAAGGGACAAAAAAAGTATCATTCCATTAGGCCAAAGAATATCACACTTGAAACAATAATGAAAAAAAGGGGGCAGTATTGTCCATGACTAACCTTATCTTAGTGCGGCTCCCTCTGCGAGCAGAATATCACACTTGCAAGAATACTGAAAAAAGAGCAAAGTGGACAAAAATCAGAGAAATCTGGAACCCCACCCCCTCCCACATCCAGAAGCAAATTATGACAATCTAGCATGCAATGTATGTTGATCTCATTCGCAACTTATGTTCATAACATACGCAACTTAACAGTGATAACGTTGTTCATTCTAGATTGGCAAAGCTATATTTTTGTTCATTCAGAAAAAAATAACAAAAAACTAAAAAAGTGGTGAATCCTGATAAAAGTAATCAGACTATAATCTGAAGATGTTGCAACTAAAAATCATGGATCTCTACCTAGTAGTAAAGTAAAAGAACTAATCCTTCATGCAATCTGTCTCCTCTAAATTTTTTGGTCCGTTGACGCCTCCAGCAATCCCATTTCTATCCTCAACCTGTTAGCTTAAGGACTTAATTACCGAGCCGGACTCAGATGTTGACTCTTCTTATTATCGAGTGCCCCATCGTGTTGGTTGGAGGGCTCTAGGGTTGCATTGGGCTGGTTTTTGTGTGAAGGTGAACTGTTGTTGGACCAGTTTCAAATTGGCTTCCGGGGAAATGAAAAAAAGTGTAGCTAGAAAAAATTTGTTCATTGCAGCCTTGCCTGCGGGTTTTTGTGCTCGGCCCAGGAGTCAGGAACTCAGGATGATGATGGTGGCCTTGCGTGCTTGCATGTGAGTTGATGAGAAAAGGGTACGTTGTACTGTTGGCTGCTAGACTCAGAGCAGTGGTAGGCAAAAATTGAAAAATAACATCGAGGTCTGATTTCTATAAAGAGAAGGGAGATGGGCACCCAATGCCAGATCAGTGCCAGCTTCCATAGTACGGAGCAAACACAAAGGCATAAGTGCTAGTAACTAAAAACTCTGAAAATACCCCTGTACTCTGAATTAATCCTACACAAGCTAGTAAGTTTGATCCTCTGAAAAACAGGCAAAAAAGGATAATTCCAGGGGTGAGTGCAAGTATACATGAACAAATAAAGGTTTACAGAGGGGGCTGTGACATTGTTGGAACTTAAAAGTGATAGCATTGTTCATTTTAGATGTGGCAAAGCTATATCGTTTTGAGAAACTACATTACTCATTGCACATACCATTTCAGAAAAAAAAGGATCATGCAAAAACTACGTGACTAACCTTAGCTTCATGCAGCTACCTCTGCAAAGCAGAATGTCGCAGCTCCCAAACAAATGCTGCAAAAATCAAAGTCGAGAAAAATCACATATGCAACTTAAGACAATCTGCTATGCATTGTAGTTGATCTGTTACGCAAAGATATGTTGATCACAACGCAACTTAAAAGTGATAATGTGGTTCGATATATGTGGCAAGCCTTTATTGTTACCGGAAACTACATAGCACTCATTTGCACATGCCATTCCAGCAAAAATAATGCATACTGATAAAAGGAAGCAGCCTATAGTCTGGATGGCAAAAAAATCATCTCTAAATTACCCCCTTTGTACTCTCAATTAACCTACACATGCTAGATAAGCAAAATTGATTCATCAACAAATACACACAAACTTATCATTACATGGGGCGCAAAGTATAGCATGAAAGACCTGGAAAAAAAATGGAACAAAGGAGGTGTCGTTCCCATCACTAACCTTAGGTTCGTGCAACTCCTTCTGCAAGCAGAATCTCAAACATCAAAAACGCTGCGAAACAAAGTCCATGAATCAGCGAGATATGGAACCCAACAATGGACCCCCCTAACAATTTGATGGAAACCACAGTAGCTTCTCACCACCGGGGGATTAACCAGCGCAAAAAATCCTTCGAACAAATTAATAGACAACTACACGGAGCAGAGCATTCAGACAGTGGAGGGGGGACATCGCGCAAGGGGGATTCAATGAACAACTGACCTCATGGTGCGGACCGCAGCTTCTCCACCTTCTATTTGTAGTAGCTACCTCACCCCGCTGTTGACCTCACCACTGGGGATTAATGAGGTCGAATCCTTCGCAACAAAATGAATCGAAAATCAAACTGGGCAAACACATTCGACAGTGGAGGGGGACAACGCACGGGGGATGGGATTCACCGAACAATGACCTCAGATTGCGCTCCACGCTCTTCCTCCAGAAACGTTGACCTCACCGCCGGGGATTAATCAGGTCGAATCCTTCGCAAACAAAAGGAATCGAAAATCAAACGGGGCAAACTCATTCAACAGCGGGGGGAGGCGTCGCGAGGGAAGAGGATTCACCGAACAAACTGACCTCAGAGTGCGCTCTATCGCTTCTCCACCTTCGATTGCCAGTAGAAGCTTGTCAAAAATCGATTGAATCGAAGATCCTTTGGGGGAATCGATAGGATGGCGACGAGAGGGAGTAACCCTAGAGAGAGAAACAAGTGGGGGAAATGGAAGAGCGGATAAGCGAGCGCGAGACCCGAGGATTTGAACAGTCCCTGTCCAGTTCTCACCGTTCTCTCTGGCTAGTGGGCCCGCGTGAACGATGGTGGTGGGCTAGTGGACACGCGTGAACTGAAAGGGCGTGCTCTGTGTAGTTGTTGGATGCGGGACGGACGGTAGATCGACGCGGCCACTCCAACGAGCTAAAAAACGGCCGGCCATCAACAAGTCATTACCAAAAGATAATACTGTTTTGGACGTAATAAACTTTTCTCCCTGCTTTATACTGATATAAAATATAAGAAAAATATTATATTGTGAAAGTGAACAATATTCCTTTAGACATGATAGTTTATAATCACTAATTTTCTACTGTGATTCATCAAAATTAGGTACAATGATTGAAAAAGAGTCCCACTTTTGGACTACAAATACAAAAGAAAAATAATAAAAATGCCCACCAGACGGTCACCTATAAATGATCCTCAGGAGGGGCCAGCGTATATAAAATGGTTCTTGGTGAACAAACTTCAGTGTTATAAAAGGAAGCATATATAATCAGTCGGGAGCATTTAGTTGGCAACACGCATACAACAGAAGCAATCTAGCTAATCTAAAACATTATATTGTGTGCTAATAGGAGAAGACGAGGAATATTTCTGTTTCTCCATGAACCACCACCAAAAGAATAGGGGAGCAGGGGCATCGTGAAAAAAAAAACTTTTTACTTGGAAAATCATCGAGCTCTCACAACGGCGGCGGCCGATCGTCGTGGATGGTCATGGCCTTATCCAACTATGCCTGGCGCACGCTGCAAACCCCGTCATGTTGACACATCGCACGACATTGCCTTAGCTACCTTGTCAACGTTCCCTATCTGTATTCTGTCTATCCGCCGCGTACCATGCATGTTACTTCATTCTACTTGTGCGTACCGGATAATCCGAAAACCCAAAAACAACAAATAAAAAAACGCCGCCAGCATGCGAATATGCTACAAATTATAACGAGATTAGAGTTGACTTGGTACGCTCAAGTTGCTCAACAACAATTAGTCTCGGTTGCCCCCTCTCTCCTCATCCGTCCACACGCATGTTTCCATATGCAACAAAACGTAATCATGCATGCATGGCTGCCTGCCGCCCAATAATGCAGGCAGGACCTCGTAAGCTGCAGGAGATTACTAAGTACTAGTAACTAGTAAGTGATTAACCGACGATGATGAACCAGATGTTGGGCCGGGGTTTGACTTTGCAGCAACGACAACAAACCAAACACGTACACTGCGTCCGTAATCCGTATTATGCAGCAGATTGTAATCAAGCGTGCAAACCAATAACCTAACACAGTAACACATGGGCCGACCACTGGGTACACAGGCGCTACGAGCCAAGCGATGGCACAGCAGCCAACCACTTCTGAATCTCCGACTCCGCTGTCCGAATCCGGCGCGGCCCGCGAGCTACTGTGGCGAGCTGGTGACCTGGCGTGGCTGGCGCCTCGGAGGCTCGGAGTCCAGCAGCTAGAGCGTGCGTGCGTGCTGCGGCGACAGGTTGAGACGTCGCGGCCGGGACGGGGTCAGGCAGACAGGCAGGCCCGACGGTCAGTGCCCGGGCGGCCCAACCGCCCCGACACGTACGGCGGCCGGACGCTGACCAGCCGGCCGTGGCGGCGGCACGGAATGAGCCCGGCCACCGTATTCCCGTGGGAAAACTCTGGAGGATCGATGACCCATGGTAGCGCCATGAAGCCGTGAAGGGGACGGGACCATGTACGTTTTGATGTTCCAAACTCAAGAATTTTGTAGGAAGCTACGCCATCTCAAATTTTCCGTATCGAAGCATTTGTTTCGAACAAGCTCTTTGAATCCGAGGCTCGTTTTGATGCGACCGGTGTCTCCGTGCAATAGTGGGGTCATCCTTGTGCGCCAAGTTCCGTACAAAACATCTCGATGAGTACTAGTAATAAGATGGCGCATTAGCCCCTGATGCCATGGATCGTGCTGATATCCAATGATCCTCGTGTGGCACGATGGTTGGCATCCTGTTATGCCACTTTGTAGTTCGAATATCGCATACAGCATCAGCCAAAAATTGCTAGAAAACACGAGGAAGAGAGAATAAACGGTACTGCGCGCATGGGTGGACCATGCCCTGCGTTGGGGTCCCTGGCTCAACTATTCCGTATGGACTTCATTCATGTTTCGGAAACCAAATCCAACTTTTGAACTCGAGGCTTCGTTCGCTGCAACGCCGAGCGTGTTATACTACACGGGCGCGGTTACCGAAAGTCAATTCCATCCGCGCCGGCCGTTCGACGGCGCCCATCCGACGGGCCCGCAAGCGAGCACGTACGCGCTCCCCTGCAGCGGCAGCGTGGCGTCGCTGTCGGCTGTCGCGGGCATGGTCATGGGCGGTGGTCTCGGCCTCCGCCCAGAAATCATCCCCAGCCATGGCTGGCGACGGCATGGATGGAATGCTTATCGGCACGGCGGCGCAGGGCAGGGCAGGGCAGGGGCGCCCATCACCCGTCCATGCACCCGCCCGCCCAACCACCCCCAACGCTGACGTGCTGTTCCCTCTTAACTCCCTCCCGCGCTTTCCGTGCAACGCAAGCGAGGCGAGCCCAACCCGACCGGCCGCGGCCGCTGCCTTCACATGCCGCGGTGGCCGCTGCCCGTGTCCCCCCAACCCAGCGCGCGGCGCCATCTTCCACTTCCACCCGCCAGCCCGGGGTCCCCTGCGCCTGCGCGCAATAGAAAACGCCTCCCCAACCGCAGCAAGCACGGTCAGCTGCTCGCGACGAGCGAGTTGGTAGCTAGCTTACCAGGCGAGCGCGGTGGGCATATATGATATCCAGAGCTTCGGACTTCGGAGAAGCTTAGCTTTGCTCGCTCCCTGGTTGCGGTTGACTTGTTTGGTGCTTCCGATCGGCC
Source organism: Urochloa ruziziensis (assembly GCA_015476505.1). Lineage (NCBI taxonomy): Eukaryota > Viridiplantae > Streptophyta > Magnoliopsida > Poales > Poaceae > Urochloa > Urochloa ruziziensis. Next base: position 22,446 of record WEIB01000037.1, read on the forward strand.
TTCTTGTCCCGGTTTGGTGCCTGATTGCTCGGCCTCAACTGACGGCTCCTCGCTCCGTCGTCTCTCTCTTTCGTTTCGTCTATATAGTTGGTGCGGCTCGGGCCGGACGACAGCCGGAGAAGGTGGCCGGCTGTCGTCTCAGGTTCCCCTCGCTCGTCGTGGATGAGTGCGGCTGCATTGGTGCCGACCGAGGGAGCGACAGCTAGAAGAGGACGAGGAAAAGCGAGATGGCGGCGGCGGGAGTGAGGAGGGTGGGCGGCCGGTTCCGTCCGCCGGAGGCCACGACCGGCGGGTACTTCTTGGGCGGAGGAGATGGATTCTCGCGCGTTCTGGAGGAGGCTTCGGCGTCGGCGTCGGCGCCGGCGGTGGACGCTCCGGCGACGGCGGGCTCCCCCACGGCGTCAGCGATGGCGGCGAGGATCACTCCCGCGGTGCTGTTCGTCACGGTGGTGCTGGCCGTGGTGCTGCTCGTCTCGGGCCTGCTCCACCTCCTGCGCAGGCTCTTCCTCAAGACCCACCACGGCGGCGCCGGGGGCGGGGAGCGCCAGCTGCAGCACCTCTTCTTCCCGGGCGGCAGCGGCGGCGAGGACGGCGCCGGCGGCTCCGGCGGCGGGGGGCTCGCCCAGGCCGCCATCGACGCGCTCCCGGAGTTCGCCTACGCCGAGCTCTCCGCCGCGGCGGCCGCGTCCAGCAGGAAGGGGAAGGAGAAGGCGGCCCGGCCGTTCGACTGCGCCGTCTGCCTCTGCGAGTTCGCCGGCGCCGACCGGCTCCGCCTCCTCCCGTCCTGCGGCCACGCCTTCCACGTCGCCTGCATCGACGTCTGGCTCCGCTCCTCCGCCACCTGCCCGCTCTGCCGCACCAAGCTCTCCCCGCGCCACCTCGCCGCCGCCGCCGCGGACGCGGACGCAGCATCCGCCGGCCCGGGCGCCGATGACCAGAATCAGCAGCAGGATCAAGCGCCGGACGAGGCCGCTGCTGTAAGCAGCGTCGTGCTCCCGGTCCGGCTCGGCCGGTTCACGTGCGCCGACGGCGGCGACGACGCCGAGGCGGGCACCACCAGCAGCGGCAGCCGCGTCGACGGGAGGAGGAGGTGCTACTCCATGGGCTCCTACCAGTACGTGCTCGCCGACGAGCACCTCCTGGTCCCCGTCCACATGCGGCACGGCAATGCCGGCGGCGCGGGCACCGCCGGTGACGCCGCGGCGGGCGGCGACCGGCAGCAGCAGCTGGGCAGCAAGAAGGTGTTCGCGCGCGGCGACAGCTTCTCCGTGTCCAAGATCTGGCAGTGGCGAGGCAGCAAGCGGCTCCCCGCCAGCCTCTGCGCCGACGACGGCCTACCGTGGGCGCCGGTGGCGAAGGACCCGGCGGCGGCGGCGGCGACACACACGAGGCAACAACAACAGCGCGGCGACACTTGACCACAGACAAACGGCCGACACGCGCGCACACATACACACATGACACATGCATGTCATGTTGGTTAGCGATTTCTTGGTAGAATTTTGGCGGTAAAATTCGCTCTCGTCCACGAGCAATGATGCAAAAATACAAAAAGAACATCCTTTTGGGGGGATCTTGTTTTGCCTCCTTTTGTACAATACCATCATTTTCAAAAGAAAAAAAAGAGAGCAAAACTGACGTTAATTCCAGGCTGCTACTGTCTGCAGACACATAGATAGAGCCTATAAATTGTGTACTTTCACCGGAATATTCTCGCGTTTACTCTCCTCGTGCTTGCTTTGTACTATTCCCACGCTGTGCAGCAAAAAGATGGCAGCTAGAGTTCCCAGTCAGATTACTGTGTCACTGTCCCACTCCCATCCTACACGGTTACGCCACTGTAACGTAATGGTTGTTTAACATGTGTCCTCTCAACTGCCGTGTTCGTGTCCCTTGATGGAGTAACCTGTCATGTTCGTGTTCACGCTGGTGGCAGTAATTAGGGGGGATGGATGGTGAAGAGGAGGCTGAAGAGAACATGGTTAGGAAGTGACCCCTCTTAATGATTGATGAAAGGTGGATGGCCAGCTAACCCCATCTACTAACAATAAAACTCTGCAACTGCAAATGTTTGCAGCTGATGAGCTGACTGGTTCCATGCTCTGTGCTGTATGAGTTAGTTGCACAGTACACTGTCACTCCCGGCCCTGGAGCAAGTAGAGAGAGGACCACACCAACTTCTTGGAGGGAGAAGATGCATGATGAACACTTGAGTAGTGTGTATAGGACTTAGGAGTATCCTAGTGGGGGCGGCTTGCAGGTTGCAGCTACCTCAGCAACTTGCTTACTCGCTGTAGGACCGCATGTTATATGTTACAACCCGTGACATTGTTCTTATCTTACAAGAGCAAGAATGGTCTAGCTCGAAAAGAACAACAACAATAACGAAAATGATATACTAGTCTTTAATTTGTATTAGCCTCGAAATGGTGATGGATCGGAAGATTCCTGACTGCCACTAGTTACGAGGCCGGCTTGGTTTGACCTGACACGTTTTTAGTGTTGATTGATCTCTGTCAAGCAGACAGGAACTGGGCGCAACCTTTTGTTTAGGGCTTTTGCGAGCGTGGTAAACGGCTTTGGGGGCATCCTCTTCCTGGCTCCGATTGGGGTCGCTAATCTGACTCCCGACGAGGGCACGTGTGAGACTGCAACAAACGATGCAGAAGCTCGCTGTGTAACCTCTAGATTAGCAGCTCGCAGACGATTACAAAAACCATCAACGTGTCGGTTCTAGCAGGGACTGTAGATTCTTATGCCTTTATTAGTGACTCAATTTGGCAATTAGCCTGACAAGTCAGATCTAATGGCCATCGGATCGAGATTCATCACATGACCTGATCCTGATCCTGTGCAGCTTGTCAGCCACACATACAACAAGAGTTGCATTGTTTTTAGGTGTTCAGTCAGGCAGAATGCCATGACGAGATCTCAACGGCTTCTGGGAAACCAACCCGATCGAGCTTAGTGTCATTTGGACAATTGGACCCGGCCGGATAGAGTAAGCGGGAGAAAGTTGCATGGAGACACCACACGAGGCAGTGTCTTTCCTGTGACCCTGTCGCGTTTGGACTTTGGAGGTATCTGTCGAGCTCAGCAAAGCTCGGCAGATACAGGTAGCTCCATCTGCAAGAAATGTGCTAATGCCTTTTTGCTGCAACCTTTTCTGTCGTTATCGGCACCTGCCTGCTGGTAAACATGGAGTAGTTTGTAGGACGGGCTGGATTTCTTTTGCTCCCTTGGTGAGGTTTTTTAGTTAAGGATTGTCCACGATTCTGATTTGGTTTCTCCCAAGAACTTTTCGTTTTTCCTGGCGAATCAAAATCAGATGTAGAGTCATTTAGTTAGCTCCATGGGTTCAGGTACTTTTTTTTTTTGGGTGAAACGAGGTCGAGCTCCATTCCATTACCGGATAACGGAAATACAGAGATGTTCTGTTACAGCAGACCCAGTGGGAGGAAAAGAAAACATCCACTTCAACAACATGCCAGTAGCCCGTTTCAGGTTCGTTTTAGAGACCGATCCTGACAAACTCCCAAAACCAGATGCCCCTACCGACCGGATCCCAAAAGTTGGTCTGGAGAAAAGTAGCCCCGATTCTACAAGTTCCCCAGTAATTTTCTTCTTTCTCCTAACATTCTCCTTGCAATTGTTTTTTCCTTTTTGACGAAGCAAGCAAACAGAAATGACATCTTGGACAAAAACCGGTACCACGCGGCCTCAGAATACCGGCCGCAAACTTCTGAAGATTTGAGTCCACCTGAGCACTGGCGGTTCCCTGAGTCTGCAGAGAAGCACGAGAGACGAAAGCCGGATGTACAAGCAGCATCCACTTCAGCAGGTTAAGCCTTCAGGCTATAAGTAGTATTCGACACTCTCGGCCAGCTAACAATGCGGCCGCCATACACTTGGTCACACAAGCAAGTAAACATCTCTATCTCCCTTCATACAGGAGGGATCATATGCCTTTGGCACTACACTATCATCACAGCCATCAACTTCTCAACGGAACTACGTGGCCAAATTGCAGCCTACCAATGCAACGCTAATCCCCTATTGAGACGTACACAGTAATATTATACATGAGCTGTCCAGCTCCAGACAAAGAGAGTCTATTGTGCTGACCCAGCACAAGTGTCACATAACGGATGGATGGACGCAATCGTCTGGCAGGTAGGCAGAGCTTTCATCCCCGCTGCACAAATCAGGAACTTGCAGTTTCTGATTGCAGTACAGGAGCGGAGGAGCCTCCTTTCATCATCAGGCAGGCCTCACTACAATTGCCTGCAAATCAGGGATTTGCAGTTTGTGATTGCTGTACATGCATGAGCGGATGAGCCTCCTTTTGTCATAAGGCGGGCCTTACTACAATTGTAGATATACATCCCGCTAGTAGCCTTGCTTGCAAATCAGGAATTTGTTGTTTGTTCATTGCTGTTGTCTTCGCATCATCAATGGCAATGCTATTTGGAGGAACTTGTGATTTGTGATCATTGTTGCCTTTCTGCATCATCGATGCCAATGTTTCATGTTGGCTGATTTCATATCCCATGCGATACCTCTGTCTTCAAATGATGTGTAGCTTGAGAATAACAGACTGAACATGTTTTGTTTGTTTGCCACTTTGCTCCAAGTTGTTGTATTGTGACTCAAATCCTACTTGGATTAGGACTCAATAGGGGTGTGCTTTAGGACTTCTAGTTCTACTAGGACTTGAGCGATGAATCCTACTAGGAGTAGGACTCCTACTTGCATGTATGAGGCTTTGGAGGGGACTATATAAACAAGGGGTAGAGGCTCTATCAAATCAATCAAGCCAAGGGCAAACACCAAGGTCTCATCCAAGGCTTGTGAGAAGCAATTAGGAGCGCTCAAGAGGAATAGGCTAGATAGTTCTATAAGCACTAGATTCTTGTATGAGGCAAGAATCCGAGGGTCCTAGAGGGTCAAGTAGAGTTGTGAGGGAGCGGCAATCACTTGTACTCTTTCGGAGTTGTGCTTAAAGAATTTGCGGTCGGCTTCGCCAAATCCTATTCTCTTGTTGTGGTTGCTTCAACGTCGTCAACTAGGGTTTTCTACGAGATTCGTCTACTTCGTTCTTGATACTGTGCAAGCTCGTGTCGGACTCGCAATATCCTTTCAAGATCCGAGGGTTGCTGCGCATAACGAGCGGTATCAGATTCTAACAAGTGGTATCAGAGCCAAGATCGGATTGAGCTGATTTTGTGAGAAGGTCGGCAGTGCTAGGGTGCACGAAATCAAGACGATGTCAGGGATGTGAAATCAAGTAGAGAAATTTGATGGCAAAGGAAATTTCAGCGTGTGGCAGTGTGTGGTAACAGATGTAATTGTCCAGCAAGGGTTAATTGATGCTCTTGAGGGGACCAAACCGGAGAGCACAACCGCTGAAGACTGGAAGGTGATGGAGCGGAAGGCTATCAGTACAATTCGACTATGTCTCTCCGATGAGGTAAAGTACTCGGTAATCAAGTAGAATTCCCCGAAGAAATTATGGAAGAGTTTAGAAGAATTGTATATGGTAAAGTCGCTGACAAATCGGTGGGTGCTGAAGCGTCAACTATTCAGGTTGCGCATGGAGGAAGGCACACGATTCGTTGACCATCTAAATGTCTTCAACAAACTTGTCACGCAGCTGGTTAGTGTGGATGAGGAAATTGAGTAGAACGATAAGGTCATTATACTGGCTTCATCCTTACCACCATCATGGGAGCAATTGGTGATGAATATTCTCGTCGGGAAAACTACTCTCAACTTCAACGAGATAATTGCATACCTGTTGGAGGCGGAGTCCTTGAAAAAGCCACAGGAATCTTCATCCTCGGGTGATCAAGCCTTGACTGTTTCAAGTGGAGCAGGCAAAGTCTTGAATCGCGGGAAGAAGAAAGGCAAGAGCAAGGGCAGCCGTACATGCTATCTTTGTGACAAAGAGGGTCACATGATAAAGGATTGTCCAAATTTGAAGAATATGAGAGGAGCATGCTCGGTGGCAAGTGAGGATGAAGGTGATATACTTATCGTCAGTCAACCAGGGACTATTCATGATTGGATATTAGATTCAGGGAGTTGTTTCCATGTATGTTCGGCAAGGGAGATGTTTGACGAAGGATCTCAACGCCCGGAGAATGGAATTGTTCACTTGGCGGATTGCAAGGAGTATGCTGTCACCAAGATGGGAACAGTTACATTGGAGATGCATAATGGAACACATTGCACACTCACGGGAGTTCGGTATATCCCGGGTTTGAAAAAGAATCTAATATCTGTAAGGTCGCTAGAACTCCAAGATTGTGGCTTATCACTTCGAGGTGGAGTTATGCGAGTTACTTGCAAAGGGCAAAGGGCAGGTAATCATGAAAAGTATCTGATTAATGGTGGATACCGAGTGATAGGAAATCTTAATGGCGGTGCAACCATTGGAAGATTTGGTAAAAATCCTGATCAGGAGAAGGAAGCTGTCTCGTCAACAGCAGGTACTCAAATCTCAGTTGCAGTCAAGTGCAAGGCGGCAAAGGTGGTTGCAAAATCTAACAGTCGTAGAGGTGAAACTGCAAGCTGTTGGAAGAAGGAAGACGTGGTGGGACCGACGACCACGCAGTACCGGCGAGCAGGTGGAGCTCAGAGGCGGTACAAACCTATGGCATGGAGGGTCATAGGAGAAGGTGGTGTGGTTAACCAAACTACACAACGAAGGAGCTCTCAGGTGGAGGGTCCAGGTGCTCCAGCCGAGACACTCACACGCATATCGTGGTGATGTGCATGAGCCTCTGTGATGGGGGCACTCTTGTGGTGGGAGTATATAAAAAAAGAAGCCGATTTGGAGCGAATTCTTGGAGGAGCATGATGACTTCAATGGATTAGAGTCAAGGTGGAGATTGTTGTATTGTGACTCAAATTCTACTTGGATTAGGACTCAATAGGGGTGTGCTTTAGGACTTCTAGTTCTACTAGGACTTGAGCGATGAATCCTACTAGGAGTAGGACTCCTACTTGCATGTATGGGGCTTTGGAGGGGACTATATAAATAAGGGGTAGAGGCTTTATCAAATCAATCAAGCCAAGGGCAAACACCAAGGTCTCATCCAAGGCTTGTGAGAAGCAATTAGGAGCGCTCAAGAGGAATAGGCTAGATAGTTCTATAAGCACTAGATTCTTGTATGAGGCAAGAATCCGAGGGTCCTAGAGGGTCAAGTAGAGTTGTGAGGGAGCGGCAATCACTTGTACTCTTTCGGAGTTGTGCTTAAAGAATTTGCGGTCGGCTTCGCCAAATCCTATTCTCTTGTTGTGGTTGCTTCAACGTCGTCAACTAGGGTTTTCTACGAGATTCGTCTACTTCGTTCTTGATACTGTGCAAGCTCGTGTCGTACTCGCAATATCCTTTCAAGATTCGAGGGTTGCTGCGCATAACGACACAAGTAGTTTAAGATGATTTGCTTGTGGATTAACTGACAACCTCAAGTATATCCTTCGAGCTCACATGGCTATGGCTGGCGGTATCCTTTTGAGACGAAACAACTGTTACGCCCTTCAGTAATCTGATCACTTCACTGCAACCGTCGACATAGTACTTAGCTTTGCTGGCCTTCGGGCCAACGGAGCAGGCGAAGACCTCTGGAATGGCAGGATGTTCAGAAAGGGAGGTTGCTAAATAGATGCTCTCAAACATGTCCTCATCTGATCGATCGTTACCAACGCACATCAAAAGATGCGGTACTTCCCCATTGCTGACCAGTGTCCGAATGATCTTGTCCACAACAATGCCCTTGCTGACTCCTGTGTCCACGAATCGTGCAGTTATACAGATATATCACACCTCAACAAACATCTAGGCATAAAATACAATAAAAGTTATGTAATGCCTGAAATTGTACAAACCTAAGGTTTAACTTCTACAATCTGATGGCCACGCTTCACAACAACAGGTTCATTTGCTAGGACTCGCTCCAGATGGCCCACTAGCTCCTTTGCCTAGCAGGAGCCAAAGTCTTGATCTGTGTTCTGATAATGCCATACTGGAGCACTCTCCTTACGCTCTATGGAGGACCCATCAATTGTCTCAGTGTCTCAGTGTATCAGCTTCCATTCAGAGCACTGACCTGATGAATTTATTTCCCATTCAGCTGCTTTGTTCCATCTGTCAGAAGAAACATGGTTAATAATCACACAAACTGGAAGCAAATCATGTATGAATAAAAGATTCTTTGGTCATTGTATTACTAATGAAGTAGCCATGTTCAACAGCAATACCAAGGTTCTCACATGAATCAAACCACTCACTTAGGGAATTTCTTCCTCTATCGCTAACTATAAATACAATGTTCATCTTATCATTGCACAAGCTATTAAGGATTGAAATGAGTTCTGCACTTGGAGCTTTGTTGAGAGATGACTGAGGCACAAGGGTCCCATCGTAGTCCAGAAATATCACTCTCTTGTTAGCCTTCTTATAAGATGAAGTAAAGTGTAAAGTGTTCTAGAGACAACCTTCTAAACCTCAGCGAAAGAGCAATAACTCTAAAATTCAAACTAAACCTAGTGGTCCAACACCTTCGACTATATTGCTCTTTGCACGTTCTCTCCAGATCCTGGTCAAAGCTTCGTGCCTAGTAAGCAACATCATGAGATTTAACATAGCGATAATTTTTCTCATGGCGCTGAATCTTCTCATATTGTGTCAGGTATGTTGCACTATACAATGCATCAGCAACATCTTCAACGCTCCAAGGATTTACCCTGAAAGCTCCGCTAAGAGATGGGGAGCAACCAACAAATTCAGAAACAATCAACGTGCTTGTGTGAAGTGAGCTCTTATCAGCACCTCTGAGCTTATCAATCTCCTCATTTCCTTGCCTGCAGACGATGTACTCATATGGTATTAAGTTCATGCCATCCCTCACGACATTTACAATACAACAGTCAATGCAGCATAAAATGCATTTTTTTCGTAGAAAGGTAACGAATAGTCAATAAGGACAACAGGCTTGTAATTAGCAGAACCATATTTATCATTTATCCTTTGAGCTACTAATACAACTTCATTTTTTGCTTCCTCAACGTCTCTTCCAGTGCTTCTTGCAGGATTAACAATCTGTACAAGGACAACCTTCCCCCTAAGCTTAGATGTCCTCTCCAAAAGAAGCTCCAAGGGGAGTAGTTTTAAACTGATACCTTTAAAGATATCCATGTCATCTATACCTAAGATTACTAACTTGCCCCAATATATATTCACGATTTCTTGAACCTTGCTAATTGTAGCAGGCAACTTCAACAAAGACTCAAGCCGGCTAACATGTACACCTGCTGAATCTTGAGGCTCACTATTCGACCAAAGTACTCAATACCAATGTGACCACGTTTTGATTCATAATTAAGGCCTAACAACCTGCTGCAACGTGAAAGGAAGTTGCGGGCATAATCAAATGTTTGAAAGCCAACAAGATCAGCATTAAGAAGTGATTTTAGGATTTCATCCCGCACTGGCAGTGCCCTGTATATCTCAGATGAGGGAAATGGACTGTGGAGGAAGAAACCAACTTTGATACGGTGCAACTTCTTCCTTAAGAAGGTTGGGACAAGCATAAGGTGATAATCATGAACCCACACACAGTCGTTATCTGAACTGATTGCCTCCATAACTTTGTCAGGAAATATTTTGTTGCCCCGCACGTAGGCTTGAAAAAGGGAGCGGTCAAAGAGTTCGCTTTTGTCATGGCTACATGAAGCATATAATGGAAAAGTGGCCATAAGTGTTGTTTGCAGAAGTTGTGATAGAATTCCTACTGCATGTCAGTTGGGAGAAAGGTAGGCATGCATTTGTGTTCCATGAAGAGCTTATGAGAAACTTGATCTTGCTCACTAGGATCAACTTGAACATTCAAACTACCCGCATAAACTTCATTATCAGTTGGAAAACCATCTTTGAGTTGAACAAGAAGTTGATTATCATCCACTGCAAAGGACCACTCTCTGGTAGCTTTATCTTTCATACTGTTCAGAGCGAGGAAGAAAGTTTGCAACAACAATCTTTGTCTTCAAACAAGGAGGTGCAGAACCAACTCAACTGCTAGCATTACTACCTTCCCAATCAGGGTTAGACCTGGCGCTAGGAGAAGTCACCGCACAAGGAAGAGATCTAAGAGGTTGTTATAAGTCACATACTTCCCCCGTTCCAAATTATAGGTCGTTTTGGTTTTTCTAAGTTCATAAACTTTGCTGTGAATATAGACATAGCGTTTATTTAGATGCATAACAAAGATTATGAACCTAAAAAAGCCAAAACGACCCATAATTAGAATGGAGGTAGTACATCTTCGCTACAAATACCTAGCAGATTTTGATACGAATTCAAAACCATGACTCCTGCAAAGAGACACGAAAGGGATATCAATAGTTAGGCCTTTGCTGGAAAAACAATTACATACATGTGCTTGTTATGACTATGAGGGCCATAAATTATGATAAGATGAACATTCTAGCACACACCGTTTGATTTCTCAAACCTGCAACCCAGTGGTCATCATCATCATTTGCTTAAACGTCTGTTTAGCCCTTTTAAGCACTACACAGTGACCAGCCATATCTATTTAAATGGTCATTTAATGTTCGTTTTACCCAACATTTAACTAAATTATGGGTGATTGACCATTTAGTGTTTAGTTTTAGGCGAACACTGATCATCACAATAAAAATACAGCATTGATTATCTAAACTAAAGGAACTGGAAAATCAATTGATAAGTAAAATATGCCTAGATACACTCAAAATTCAAATTGATTTGTGAAAGGAATGTGAATGTCATTCCTCACCAAGCTAGGTCAATTGATCTAGTTAAGGAAACATTCATGTAGCTAGCTGCTATGTGTTTGCAGTCTCCGCTAACATAATCTGGGCCTGAGCTGACTGACATTGTTCGTTCTTGATTTGCACTGAAAATTTGTACACGGGTTATTTGACCAATAAAAGTGTATAAATACTTTATGTGATGATAAATTATAATAGAGCACCCACAAGTATAATCTATTTTCACAAAAAAAGAGTGCATAACAGAACAAAAATCATCTTTGAAACATGAATGACCTATTTGCATGTAAACATAATGTTTTGCCCCTGGGAGTAAATGCAAAGCACATAAAAATAGAAATCAAAATACTATGCTTTACACCCTAGGTACTTCAGTGCTATACTTGAAACAATATTATTATTTTTTCTAATACGAGTACTTGAAAGTTCCGTGATCAACCATATCTACCTTCTTATTTAGGACCAGCATATCCACGCCAACCATCATTTAAGAAATTGGACCAAACTCTCCTACCAATATAACACAAAAGGACAAATTTGAGGACCACCTTCCAGCAACATGACACAAACAATATTTGAACTAATCATTTCCTCTCACCAATCACAAATATTAGCACAAAACTATAATGCCGTACCACCTTTGCTACTGTAATTGTATGACGAGATTTTGGCATGACACCATAAACATAACAACATATAAGATTATTATGGGCTGTAAAGATTGTTTAACCTCTGGTTGAGTGAGACACTACAGGAAAACTCCACATTGGTGCAAAACAGTTAGTGCCGGTCATGGCTTAGCCGGCACTAATGTCGTATATTAGTGCTGGCTGGGGGGAATAGTGGCCCTGGAGCCATGTTAGTGCCACCCAGCCGGCACTAACGTGCCACTCGGACCCACCATCCCTAAGGAATATGCGAGTCCCGCAACGGTCGGGATGCACGTTAGTGCCGGCTAGGGATACCAGCCGACACTAACGTGCCGCGGGCAATTTAGTGCCGACTGGGGGCATTAGCCGGCACTAACTTTCAACAATTAGTGCCGGCTAAATCCTCCAGCCGACACTAAGTTGCCCAACATATATCAGCTTCTTCCTCCCGATGCCGAGCTCAATCATTTGAGCTCGAGTTTCTCCTCTCTCCCATGGCGTGTTAGAGGGGAGGTGCTGCCCATTTTTCTTCAAATTTGTGGTGATTTCACTCGTTCAAGTGGAGCAAAGGTTAGCAACTTCATCCTCTTTTGTTTCACGGTGTTTATTTTTCATTTCATGCTTTGTAGATTGAGAAATTATTGATTTAAAGTATGATGAGAAATGAGAATGATTTTTTGATTTGAATTCGCGGTCAAATTGATTAGTTAGTTTTTAGAGAAGGTTATTAGATAATTTGTGTATGACACATTTAGAATTTTTTTAATTATTTCATAGTGACATGTGTATATATATTATTATGTATATTATTTTTAAAAGAAACTCTTAGGTATAATAACGATTATTGTTGATTTAAAGCATGAAGGGTAACGAGAATGATTTTTTGATTTGTACATTAATTTGAGATATATGTAAAATTGATTAGTTAGTTATTTGAGAAGGTTATTAGATAGTTTGTGTATGACACATTGAGATTTTTTTAATTATTTTATAGTGATATGTTGTTGACACCAAAACTTGGTGCAATAACCAATTTCGCTAACGCAAAAATTTTGGCGCGCGTGGTGTACTGCGCGGCGTGCCAGTCAGCTTGACCATTCAGCTGGCGAGGTGTACGATGACGTCGCATCGGCCAGTTAATAGAATCAGGATACTGGGCCGACACGACATGACGCCGTTGGGTTTCTCATCTTATTTCAGCGAGAGCCATCAGCCAATAAAGATTAAACTAATACCACTGCCAATCCTTCTAGGTGAAACGACAGCGATGCGCCCGGAAGTTGCAATCTAGAAACACTCATAGCAGGACATCAATCTAAACTTCACAAGCTGGTAGTTCTATCCACAATAAAACTAGATCTCAACAGCACGGTAACCAAGATTAAGATGCACCAGGCTATTAAACAATCTATCGTCTATTTCAATAAGACAAAAGCTAATCGAAACCAATTTAATATTAAGACGATAGATACAGCCGATGCAATCTTAACCAAGGCGGGGTAACTGGTGAATACCGTAGATCAAGACGGAAGCGATGCGCCATAGGTCGGAGATCCGAGGTCCTCGATAGATTGGTAGAACTTTGGACTTATCAATTCGCCGGCCATAGATAAGACATTGCAGCTCCGCGTTGAGTGCCAAAGCTCCACCAATGATTAAAATAAAAACATTACAGAAGATAAAAAGGGTGGCGATGCGCCAAGTTGTATTGATCGTGTGATGAAGATACAATTGCCGGTCACCCTCAATATAGGGCGGCCGGTCTTTGACGTTACAAAATGGACTATCTAAAACGTACGTGTAATACAAAATATAATAATCCTAATCCTAATTGGTATGCTTGCTGTAGCTTCATTGCCTCTTCCTTGCACGTGAACTGCAACAACAGGAAGCTTCACGTCCTTATCCAAAAATATGTTACTTTAATTTCTCTGGCCGAACATGCACTTGCCATAATATGATTAGCTGCACGCTTAATGCAAGTAATAATTGGACTCTCCAACAATATTAAACAATCTTTCCTAATCAGCAACTCATCTCGTATAGCAATCGGAGTCAACTGACTTTCTTCCAAAGTATATAATATTTCCTGGCCGATTCTTCCTTTCCACGGACCACAGCAAATGTATGAAAATTCATTGTCAACACATGTGTCTGTATATTAGTATGTATATTTATTTAAATTATTTTACAGTGAGCATGTTTTTTTACTTATACAAAAAATTAACAAAAACAAAATTATTAGATGGTTTCCTGTGTTCTAATAGTTTGTAATATGGTTTCGGATAATTTGTATGTTATTGAGACGTTATAATTCGTATGTTATTGTATTAACAATTATGTTTATTTGAGTTATTTAGAATTGATTTGTGTTTTTTATACGTCAATTAACTGCAGATGGACCGACAATGGATGTATAGCGGACGAGCCACATCAGCATGGGTTAATGGCCTAAAATGTTTTCTCGATGCAGCAGAGACCAACAGATCACCAAAGGGTTTAATGTTCTGTCCATACAAAGTTTGCGAAAATACGAGACAATACAAGAAAAGAGATACTCTATGGTCCCATCTTTATGAGAACGGTTTCATGCAAAGCTATAACGTTTGGACTAAACACGATGAACCTGGAGTTATGATGGAAGATAATGAAGAAGATGATGCTGGTGGTGATGGCTGTGATGATAACACCATTCCAGACTGGGTGTGGGTTCAACAAGCTCGTGGCTATCATGATGAACCAATGGGAAAGGATGAAGTAAACATTGCACAAGAGGAGCCACCTGACGAGCTAGGTTAGGCACTACTTGATGCACAGAAAGACAGTGAAACTGCGAAAGAGTCAGCAAAGTTTGAGAAGATGCTAGAGGATCACAAAAAGCCGTTGTACCCTGGTTGCAAACCGGAGCAGAAGAAGTTGGGTACCGCGCTGGAGATGCTGAAATGGAAGGCCACTAATGGTGTCACAGATAAGGGAGTCAGTGAGCTATTAAACATTGTAAAGAACATGCTTCCTGAGGGTAACGAGCTGCCGTCGACAACATACGAAGCTAAAAAGATCATTTGCCCAATGTGAAAATAAAAAAATCCATATTGTGGGAACTACCTTATTGGGCAGTCTTAGATGTTCGACACGCAATTGATGTGATGCATTTGACGAAAAATCTTTGCGTGAACACACTAGGCTTCCTGGGAGTGCATGGTAAGTCAAAGGATACATTGGAAGCAAGGCGCGACATGCTGAACCTGACAGAACGACAAGGCTTGCAGCCAGAAAAGATAGACACGTGATGCCACTATTTAAAACCTGCCAACTACAATCTGAGCAAAGAGGAGAAGGAAAGTATGTTTGATTGCTTGAACAGTATTAAGGTCCCGTCCGGATACTCCTCGAATATACATGGCATAATAAACGTGAAAGAGAAGAAAATCTAAAACTTGAAGTCCCATGACTGTCACGTCTTGATGACACAATTACTTCCGGTCGTGCTTAGGTGTGTTCTACCGGAAAATGTAAGATTGACAATTGTGAAGCTTTGTGCGTTCATGAATGAAATTTCACAGAAGGCAATTGATTCGAACAATCTAATAAAACTGCAGAAAGACATTGTCAAATGTCTTGTCAGCTTCGAGATGGTCTTCCCACCATCATTCTTCAGCATGATGACACACCTTCTGATTCATATTGTGACTGAAATAACTATTCTTGGTCCTGTCTTTCTACATAATATGTTCCCTTTCGAGAGATTCATGGGAGTATTGAAGAAGTACGTCAACCGCTCTCATCCAGAAGGATGTATCGCTAAGGGCTACGGAACAGAGGAGGTCATTGAGTTTTGTGTTGACTTTCTTCCTGACATGAAGCCGATTGGGCTCCCTGTTTTACACCATGAGGGGCGACTAAAGGGAAAAGGCACACTAGGAAAGAAATCTAATGTGAACATCTCTTGTAGTGAATTCAGTAAAGCAAACTTCACGGTTCTTCAGAATTCATCCAAGGTGGCTCCATATATTGATGAGCACATGAATATTGTACGGGCCGAAAATTCAAAGAGCGGTAATGATGCGATCACGCGCAAACATATATCTACTTTTGAAGGCTGGTTGAGACGGAAATTATTGTGCAACAACACAGTTGATCAAGAATTACAATGGCTGGCTAGGGGACCATCGATCACAGTCCAACAATACCAAGGGTACGAAATCAATGGGTATACATTTTACACAACAACTCAAGAAAAAAAAAGCACAAATCAAAATAGTGGTGTCCGTATGTGTATAGCAAACAGTAATGGACAAAAGGACAACTACTATGGTGTCATAGAGGAGATATGGGAACTTGAATATGGCTACATAGTTGTCCCTATGTTTCGTTGCCAATGGGTGGCTAGATCCGGCGTGATGAAGGACCGGTATGGGATGACCATAGTTGACTTCAAAAAGGTTGGATATAAGGATGAACCATTCGCTCTAGCCAAGGATGTGACACAAGTGTTCTACGTGAAGGACATGTCAAGCAAGCCGAAAAAAAGTTTCAAGACAAGGCAGAAAATGAACCGAAACGACACATAGTTCTTCCAGGAAAAAGAAAAGTTGTTGGAGTTGAGGATATTTCAGACAAGTTAGAAGATTATGACCAGATTGATGACCTTCCTCCATTCTCTGTTGATATTGTCCCCAACATCCTTCTATTTCAAGAGGACACACCTTACTTACGTCGCGATCACGCCCAAGGCACTTTCGTCAAAAGGAGGGTTGTCCATAATGTAATAAATAATGATGAGTAGTTTTAAGTTATGCAATGTAACCATTAGGTCGTATTTGTGTAAGTTTCTTGTCTATTTATCTTGTATTTCACGTCAACGTACTGATGTATTGTAACACACTCTGTTGTATCTCTCTCAATTAGCGGTACTAATCATGCAATTTGGAAACAATATAATCAAAACACAATATTATATTTTTGCATGGTAAAAATATTGTTTACTACCATTAAATTTGTATTACTAGAATCGTTGAAACATTAAATTATGAACAAGTAACTAAGTAATCTGCGAATTGATCACATCATTGTATAGGTTATCGATGAAAAGATTTTTGAATATTTTTGCATGGTTCAAAATGAAATGTTTTCGATTTATTATGAATAGCAGAAAAATAACCACACATATACCGTATTAACGCTACATATTGGTAATTTTAGTATATTCATCAGTTTATTTTAATTGCTATTTTTATTTTGTAGATGGAACTAAAAGGATACTAACAAAATTAAGATAGTAATTTTCATACAAGTATTATAATCATTACGTATATATTGAATAAAAATGTAAATATAGAAATAGAAAGTAAAAGTAATAAAAAAATTCAAAAATGACAAGTTAGTGCCGCCTAGAAATAGGAGCCGGCACTAACCTGCACCACCAGTTTTCATTTCCCGCCAGGCGGTCCAGGTTAGGGCCGAGCAGACTCCCCAGCCGGCACTAATGTGCACACGTTAGTGCCGGGTCGGATCCCCAGCCGGCACTAACGTGGCCAGGGGTATATAACCCCATCCCTTTCTCCTCCAACACTTAACCGATTTCTCCTCGTCGATCTCGTCCCCCATGCGCCTCCGCCTCCTCGTCATCCCCGTCGCCAGCGGGCCGCCGCTCGTCCCCGCCGCCGCCGCACGTCCCCAACGCCATCCCGCCGTCCCGGCGCGCCGCGGCCCCGGCCCGCGTCGTCCCCGAGCACCGCCATCCTCGCGCGTCGTCGTCCCCGAGCGCCGCCGTCCCCGCGCGCTGCCGTCCTCGAGCGTCGTCGTCTCCGAGCGCCGCCTTCCCCGAGCACCGCCGTCCCCGCCGGATCCTCCTCCCCCGGCGGAGCCCCACCACCACCGAGCCCCTCGCGCCGGCGCCCCGTTGGAGCCCCACCGCCACCGCCGGATCCTCCTCCTCCTGACCTTCCCCGAGCGTGCCGCGACTTCCCCGTGCTTCCCTGAGCGTGCCGCGGCCTCCCCGCCACCGGATCCCGTTCCCGCCGGCGCCCCCAAGCCCCCTAGCTCAGCTTTTTAATAAAGTTTGTACATATATTTTTAGAATTGTTAGAAATTTTGTATGAAATGTTAGAAAATTTGTATGAAGTGTTAGAAAACTGTAGAAAATGTTAGAAAATTGTAAAAAATATTTTACTTCTCCAACTCGCGCTGGCGTCAGCACATTTTCTTGTGACGTCAACGCTTTTTTTTGGTCAGTTTTGAGATTTATTTGTATAATTTTTAGAAAATTATATATACTTTTACTTTTTCAGCTCGCGCGATCGGCGTCCCGAGCCCACACCGCCGGCACCCGTCCCCGCCGGCGCCCGTCGTCCCCGCCACGTTTGCGTTAGCGCCTCCTTTTAATATAGTAGTTTATTTGTAGAATTGTTGAAAAATGTTAGAAAATTGTAGAAAATATGAGAAAATGTTGAGATGCACTTCTAGAAAATGTTTGAACATGTCATTTGTACACTAAAAAATTACTTATACTTTTTTTAAATGCACGTTAGTAATTACTTGTTGAAAATTGTAAAAAATGTTATAAAATCGTAGAAAATATTAGAAAATGTTGGGACGCACGTTAGAAAATTTATTATACTATTCAATAATAACATATTTTATTTTGCTCGTAATTACTAAGTAAATGTTAGAAAATTGTAAAAAATGTTATAAAATTGTAGAAAATATTAGAAAATGTTGGGACGCACGGTAGAAAATTTATTATACTTTTTTGTCATCATATATTTTATCTTGCTCGTAATTACTAAGTAAATGTTATAAAATTGTAGAAAATATTAGAAAATGTTGGGACGCACGTTAGAGTTCTATAAAATCACTTAACATTTTTTATTGTATGTACTTGCTAGTGAAAATGATCGACGGGAATGAGGAAGCCGAGGAGTACATGCACTCTCTCACTTGTGGACCCATCCATACGAACATGCCCCTGAGGTTGATGCCAACGTGGACGATGGCTCCCAGTATCTGAACTTGGATAATCCAGATGGACAAAGTGATGACGAGCAGAGTGGTGACAAGCAGAGCGGTGACGAGCAGAGTGGTGGTGACCAGCAGAGCGATTATGAGCAAGGTGCTAATGAGGATGAAGATGAAAATGATGACGAAGCTTAGGTATATAAATTTTGTCCATATATACATGATTTGAATTTATATACGCATCGACAACTTTTATTAATGAATAGCTATTATTTCAGGCATCAGGATCATCCACGCGTAAACAAAAACGTGGCTGTAAGAGAAAGATGGATGGTTATACGGCCATCATCGAGGTCTACGATAACGGCAAGCCAAAAGCCCCTCCTGGTATTAAGACGGCATTCGTGAATCAATGTGGATATCTTTTGAGAGAAAGCGTCCCCACAAAGTACAAGAAGTGGAAGAGAACAAAAGCCTCTAATAATGCTGAAGATATCGTGCCAAATTCAGAGAAAGAGATGTTGTGGACAGAGGTGAAGAAGCACTTCCACTTTCCCAAAGCAAAGAAGACAAAGTGAGAAAGTGGGCATTTCAGACGATGGCTACTCAGTTCAGGACGTTCAAGAGAAACCAAATAAAAAACTTTGTGTCAATGGGTCTCACACCAGATTTTGATAAAGTCTGGAAGAAACAACGAGAATGGTGGAATGAATTCGTCAACTACAAGTCCTCGACAGAAAGCATGGCAGCCTCTGTTCAAGCAAAAATAAATTCTAGTAAAAATACACAGTTTCATAGACTTGGGCCAGGAGGTTATGAAGTTGCCATTCCTAAGTGGGAAAAGATGGAAGCGGATATAATTGCAAAAGGCATCGTACCACAGACATTGAGTTGGCCCAAACGAGCAAGGCATTACTTCTATGCTCACGGAGGCACACTGGACAGAGAAACTGGGGCCTTTGTGACTAGCGACGTACTCAGGGAGGCAACCCTAAGACTAAATGAGGCAATGAGGCGTAGGGAGGAAGGAACTTTCCAGCCCAACAGAGATAAAGACAAGTTGACTTACGCTCTTGGGAATCCAGAGCACACTGGACGGACCCGAGGCGTCAGGGGCGACGCCACATGTATTTTCCCTGGTGCTCATGCACCACGGTGAAAGTTTTTTCCCTAGTAGTTGACTGAAATTTACCATGTAAACTAAACTAACTTCCTTACATACAGTAGAGCGTGCACCAGGGTTGTTTTCAGTTTGGCTTCGCCACTGCGAGGCGTGGGCGTAGTTCCATGGAATCGTGGATTTCCTGAAGATCTTGAAACCTACAGAAGCCGGTGCAGAAGCAAGGCAGTAGTGACAGAGCAGATCCGTACACTAGAAGGTCGACTAGCTTCTCTTGAGGCAACAGTTAGCCAACGCCAGCCACAAGCAGCTCCTAATTTTGAGATTAGTCCGGCCTCTCAGTGTCGACTTAGCAGTGTCGCTTCGACGGAAGTCCCTCTCGGTGATGGAAATGAGTTAGTTGCGGACAACCAGCGACTCCCCGTTGACAACATCACTGTTAGGACCAAGTGTGAGCTACTGTATCTTCGCGGGAAAAAGCTCAAAGTTTGCGCTCAGGGTTATGTGGAAGCACCGGAAGAAGACGCTATGTTACATTGTCAGGCAATTCCTGAAGGATACGCTAAAGTACATGTTGACCGCGTCGAAGACGGTTGGGAAGACCTGGACCTCCCGATCTCTATAAGTAAAGAAGAAGTGGACCTACAGTATGCCGTACACACTTGGATCGCTTAGCCAAAGCGCGACATAAGATTGGTGGAACCAGTCATCGATTCTGCTTAGTGTTCAAGGCACAGGGAACCAACGCCAGCAGACAAGGATCCAAGTGTTGAACCACCATCGCCACCGGCAGCACGAGATCCTAACCCGGATCCGCCATCATCACCTACAGCACGGGATCCCAGCCCGGATCCGCCATCGTCACCAGCAGCACGGGATCCTAGCCCGGATCCGCCATCATCACCGGCAGCACGGGGTCCCAGCCCAGAACCGCCATCGGCACCAGCAGCACAGACAGCACAAAGCAACCCCAACCAACCATCACAAGCCGCATTGTCGCCTCAGAGGAAGCAACGAAAGGCATCCACGGTACCTTCGGTCAACCCAACTCCTAAACAGAAGAGGCAAAAGAAAAAAGGCTCCAGTTGAGGAAGAGCCAGAAGACCCGGTCAAAAAGTTCTTCGATAATGTGAAGGCCAAGAGAGCGGCTGCGAACAAGAAGCTAGAAATAGATCCAGTTGGGAAAGCACACTTCATCAAGGAGACCCTACCAGTGGAGAAGAAAAAAGAATCAGACTATGATCGGCAGATCAAAAAGTGCCACGCCAACCCCACGAACTTGAAAAGAAATGCAAAACCCATTGCCCAGCTCGGAGAACAGTCCAAACAGTTGATCCCTCCGCTCATAGTACATCCTGATGCCCCTATCAATGAATCAACAGAACCGAGGATCTTTGCCGGGATGACAATGCAAACAGATCTTACCAAGGCTCAATTGCTAGGGAAAGCTCTACAAAAGTCCCAAGGCAAGAAAAAGTTTGTACTTGGTGAGCCTCTCATATGGCCAGAGTTATTACCGTATCTACCAACGAGAATGGCGTAGTTGCACAAATGGTATGCGGTGCAATCTCGAACGAAATTGACATGCTCTTAGCTCGGATCAAAGACGAGCATTTTTGGCGGGGGGCAGCGGATGTATGGATTGACTTTGATGCATTTTATGATTTGTACCATCAAGATGCCCTTCACAAGTGCCTCATGAGTGTATGGTGCATGTAAGTATTTCAGCTCGTTTAATTATTTTATTTATACTCGGCGCGTGTTTGTTGACTAATCCCTGCTTCTGTGGTTTTATTTTTCCATAGGCAAGAAATTAAAATTGCTTGTCAAAAGAGATTCCATAACATCGGCTTCCTGGACCCCGATGTTATACACGAGGAAACCGTCAAGAGAAAATCTTGTGAAGTGGTCGACAAGATATACAGAGGCATGTGTAAACAAAGCATGTGTTCATTCATTCTCTTGCCATACAATCATTAGTGAGTCATTTGCCACTTTTTCAATACCTTCAAAATAATAATAATAATTAATAACTTAGTATAATCAACATTAATTGATTATTTTTGCGTATGTATATGAGCAGTTTCCACTTGATACTGTTTGCTATTCAGATTGACGCCCAAACGGTCTGGATCTACGATTCATTGAGGCAGGATAGATCACTGTACCAAGACCTCATCGACCTGATCAACAAGGCATGAGCTCACTTCCTCAGCAAACACATAAAAATGAAAGAACCAATCGAACCTCTAAATTTTAGGAGTGACCTAACAGTATGACCAGACTCTCTCATCTTGTGTCATTCGTAATGAAAAATTTATTATTCTATGCTATAACCCATTTTCCTACAGTGCATGAGACAGGAGCAAGGGAACAACTGTGTGGATACTACGTATGCGAATGGATCGACGACTTTGTAAGTGAAAAGGGGCAAATGACGCCGGAAGCATTCGCGGTACGTGAGCACAAACAATTCTAGTAATTAATTTTAATTTATTTAATTTTATTCTCATGTTTTCATCTGGAAATGTTACAACGTTGGTCCATGAAAGAAGATCTGATCGAAGAAGCTCGGGTCAGGGCAATTCAAGAATCTCTCTACGGATTCCTACTCGATGAAGTCATAAATAAGGACGGAGAATTCTATGCCGATCCCCGATCAAGCGTCGTGGCAATTGAGAAGGGTATTCACGATCGTTGATATATCTCGTGCATGAAGTACTTGTAATATCTACTTACTTGTAATATCTCAACTACTACAAGTACTTTGTTGGATCTTTCAAATGTTGTGTGTATAGTGTGAATTCCATCTATTTATGTGTATATATATAATATTAATAATGTGATATATATCGTCGTAATGTAGTTGGAACGCAAATAGTGTCACTACGTAGACGCATTTGGTACAAATACGAAAACATATAAAACAAAAGAAAATAAAATAAAAGCAAAAAAAAAACAAAAAAACAGGATTGTTAGTACTGGCTGGTGACACCAGCCGGCACTAAACTGCCTTCCCTGTCTCGCGATGGGGGGCGCGATGGGTGACACCAGCCGGTACTAAAGGGTGCACGTTAGTGCCGGCAAATTAGTGCCTGTCAAAATGACCGGCACTAAGTGCCCGTATGACCGGAACTGATAGGCCTTTTTCCAGCCATGAGAGCTTATGTATTGTCAATAGATTAATCACTACATGTCATCAAGGATGGACTAGCTAGAACAAATACAGAATTCAGCCCGCCACACATGCATGTAGGACACGATGGCTGGCAACGATTTCGTTCATTAGAAGAACGGTGCCTCAACGGGCAGCAGATCAATGGGAGGGAGATTTACAAAATAACAGGGAAGGTGGTAGATGAGATTTGCAAAATAACAGGGAATGTGGGAGCGGGAATTTGTAAAAAGATGGTTAAGAATAAGAATACATGGTTTGGATGGTTTGTACGGAGAGGCTCTTATATGTTGCCATGTAAAATTCCTCTTCACGCGCACCTCGCGGTCTGAAAAACTCGGAAGGTTCCAGAGTACTTTCGAAAGGATAAGCGCTGCAGAGATAAGATCAAATTTCAAATTTGAAAGGGGCAGCCGCGCGTCCAGGAAATGAAGCCCGACGCTTTCTCCCGGGCGCGTCTCGCTCACGAACGGATCTGAGGCGGCGCTCGTCACAGACGCTCCTCTCCCTGGCAACCCTACCTCCTGCCTATAAAAGGAGACCCTCTCTTCTCCCCGGAGGGATTCATTCACATCCACCACGCCGTCACTCTGCCTACAGACACATTCACATCCACGACGCCGTCACTCTGCCCACAGAGATACACATCCACGACGCCGTCACTCTGCCGCCACACACATCCATCTCCATTACACCAGCACGCTGCTGCCATTCACACAACACACCACCACTAGCATCACAAGTTCGCCAGAGTACATCGTCAGGTAAGTGCGGCCGGAGATCCGGCAGCCTGCTGGCACCGGCATCAACATCAACACCGCCATGGCCGCTCACTTCGAAGGTGAGGTTCTTTATATCTTTCAGTAATCATGCCTAATCTCTTTGCAAAGCCAAATTCTGCAGGTGTTGATGCATCACTCGCGATCTCGCCATGAGCAACGGGGCGGCGAGCCACCTACGCCGGAACGGCAGAGCCGACGGCCATCTCATCTGGCCAAGAACACTCTGAACAGTGCCTCAACGGGCAGCAGATCAGTGAAGAGCACTTCGTTCCCGCCGACGAGAGCAACGCCCGGCGAAGTGTCAACTCCGGCGAACCCGACGGCCCGGCAAGCGGCGACGACGGCGTGGCCGGGCGCCGACTCATTTCAGTCCGATGATGTCCATGGGCCAAGGCAGCCATGATGAATATGTTGTTCCCGGCGTCAGCTTGGCAGTAACAGATTACAAGCTGCGTATGAAAAGAAAGCAAACAAAAGCTAATATGATACAGTACCATGCAAATGTGTATTCACGCATCAAACATGCATGAGGCCAATTAAATGAATGGGCTGCACGATGTTACTATTTCAGCCCTGATCAGTTTACTTCGGCCCACTACATGGCCCATCCCGGCTGCAGTCCGGTTGATTACTACATCACCATCAAAATTATTGCAAGTCCCACAGTTGGGCATATCTAGCGCAAGTGCATACGCGTGCCATCAAATCAAGGAGTTCGAGCCGCCATACGACTAAGCGTCCAGCCGAAGATCTCACAAGTTTACCTAAGGAGAAGCCTCCTGAGTATAACATGAGCACAAGTCTACAACTCACTACAACAATAATCACCTTTCCGCACCGTCAAGGCCGGTGAAGCAAGAGAAGTCTTCTTTCTCCATGATCAACAAGGCTGGGATGTTTTCTTTTCCGCGACCGACGAGGCCAGAATCCTTTTGTTCGTGACCGACGAGGCCGAACACCTTCACGACTTCATTTTGGGATCCGTACGGCGAGACCGGATACCTTTTACTAGAGGCCGATGAGGCTCTAGCACCCCATCACATTTGTTCTTTGTGCTTATGTATATACTCAGAGATGACTCTTATTTTACTTGAAGACGACGACCATTGGCATAGCTTAATCGGAGGTGTTTTGCAACCCAACGCTGCAGATGTAATTAACCGGAGGCCTTTAGAGGCCTCGGGATTCAGAAGCCACACAATCCTCTGATTGTCAGATGCTACTTGGCGCAAATCATTGTAGATTAGCGGGAAATTGTACTTTGTAATTTTACAGTGAATGAATGAAAAGATATTTCGTGTACTTGTTCTGTGTTGTTGC
Organism: Urochloa ruziziensis; assembly: GCA_015476505.1. Taxonomy (NCBI): domain Eukaryota; kingdom Viridiplantae; phylum Streptophyta; class Magnoliopsida; order Poales; family Poaceae; genus Urochloa; species Urochloa ruziziensis. Next base: position 47,268 of record WEIB01000037.1, read on the forward strand.
ACATTTACACCATTTTGTATACGAATGTATACTGGCACGCCTGCGCAAATTAGTACTACTACAATTCGTAGCCTCCTAGAGAAGCCCTGCGAGGGGAGCATTTCCTCTCCGCGAAACAGTAATATATCTACCTGCAATTGTAAGACCTGACATTCCAATCATGACATCTCATTGTGCCAGCTGAATTGGCTCACACATACTCCCTCCATCCAAAAAAAAGTCGTTTTGGGATTCAAAATTTGTCCCATAAAACAAGTCGTTTTACCCGATTTAGCAGGTTTGCATGTGCATTTAGGCATGCAACAGACAGTTAGCACCAAATTTGGCTAAAATAGAGGAGCAATCAAAGTCATTTTATATTTTTATTAATCTGTCGTAAGATATTTAGAATGACTTGTTTTTGGGACGGAGGGATTACGAGTAAACTTCAACATATACTTGGTGAGATCTGTCATCTGTCCTATTACAAAATAGTGATACGGACAAGCCAAAGTGGTCAGAGGAAATTAAACTTGAGTTATCCCAATCCTGCTCGTTGCTCATGCTGTTTGACAATAGTTTGCCAAATGCAACTGGCGTTGCCGCCGTTAATTCAAAATCAAGTCTACAACATGCTCCGTACCTGCTGCAGGATGATTGTTGCCCAACATATACCACTAGGCAGAGGTGCGCGCTACGCCGCGCCAGCTGACGGTCATCCTGTGTATGTCGTTGAGAGGCGTTTGTTTGCATTATATTATCCGTGACTAAATATTTACTCACATCCAGAATGAAACCGCATTAGCAGAATGAGATGATTGAAATGTAGAGGGAATGAAAAGACCATTGAAAGAGAGGACAACACCACCATGCAGAGGAAAAAAAGATTGGGAGTGATTTAAGAAGGGAACAAACTGAAATAATTCAAATAACAGTAGAGGAGGCAAACGGGCTGGCGAAGGCCGGAACAGCACGCGGCGGCAAGGAAGAATTAGAAACGGAAAAGTAGACTTACCGAGGAAGGAAGAAGCCGGCGGCAGAGCCGCGGTGAAGCAACGGAAGCGGTGCGATGTGATAGCCGCCGAGAGCAGAGCAAAGCTACGGCGCAGGTTGCTGAACTACTGACGCGTGTGGCGTGTACACGAGATCGATTTGGGCCAGGTACAATATGGAAGCCCACAGAGCCAGCGACAAAAGCATTCTAAAAGAATGAGTAGCCACGAACGGGCCACCAAAGCTAGGTGCACAACGTGAGGCCCATTTGTAGCAAAGGGAATTGGCAGCATGCCTGTAAGCCCAACACACGCTACTGCAAGACCACGTGGCTACTTGCAACAGGGCAGAAGCCGAGGAGCGCTCGTAGGGAGGGAAAGCTCCCCACTAGGCCACTATATAGAGTTACATATATATTTGGCATGGACCATACAAACTGAAAATATGAACTGAATCTTCCATTTTTTATGTCTTGATGATTAATTTGCAGAGGAGACAACACATGATGCTGCCTGGTAATGGTGAGACGACAAGTTAAACATAACAGCCATCATGTGAGACATCGGCTTGGTCAGATCCAAATGTAGAGTACCGCTTTATTGGCAATTCTGACATATAGAAGAAACAGAACAACTGTATGTTTTTGCTATGACATAAATCTTTGGGGATTGGTGCTTTGTCTAACAACATAATTTCGTGTCTATAAATCAAATATATAGGCTCATTTACATTTTTGTTCATACGGAGTAGTTCATAGGCACATTTGCTTTCTTGTTCCATTTCAGTTCTGCTTCTGCCACTTCGAGTTGTTATAGCTACCACAGAACAGAACTAAGCAGGCTCACAGAAAGCAAAGCTAAAAGGAACATTTTTTTCCACATCAATATGAAATATCCCCAATTCCTCCAAGAAGAAAACGGATCAAATGAGCTCAGAATCTAGCCCCCCAAAAAAGTCCTTTTCCTAATTCAAGAACAACAATCACTCTTTCCTAATCGAAGAAATCTAGAACCACAGTCAAAACTCAAGAGCACAGCCGAGTGGGTCGATGAACATGCGGATCAAGAATAAGTGGAAGCATTCTTACCACCGTGATGAATTCAACCGCTCCCGAAATCCAAATGTCTGTTTGTCCTTGTGCTCACTTTCTATGCTGCCTTCCACTGAACACACACACACACACACACACACACACACACACACACACACAGAGTGGCAATAAGAAGGCAGAGTCAGCACAGGAGATGTTGGGAGACGGAAGAACGGAAATGCTTTCGGGCTCGTGAGGTTTTGCGGATTCGGAGGTTTTCTTTTGGAAGATGGCAACTGTCCGGTTGGACGATTCTGCCCCTGGTCGTCGTGCCGATCTACACGAACACCTCTGCGGCGCTGCGGATAAGATCGCGCTTTTCTCGCCATGGTGACGATATTATTACTATATTCTTTTTTTCACGTCTCCGTTTTTGCTTTGCGTATACTATAGTACTAGTAATTCTATTTCATTTTTTTTTGCAAGAACTATTTTACTTCAGTATCTGGGGACTGGGGGAGAAATTTCACATCAGATTCTTGGGGCTTGTAGGTGTTTTGGCTAGTAATCTCCGCGCGGATTTTAGAATATTATTATTATTGTCTTTGAATTTCCGCGTGGACTTGGCTGTGGATTAGATCAATGCGTATATTTCGTTTTCAAAGGATATGCGAAGACTTGGGCATGGAGCCCGTTGTTGTTGTTTTTTTTAATGTTTAAGTGTAATTGTGCTGTTGTT
>WEIB01000039.1:0-50017 GCA_015476505.1 Urochloa ruziziensis
ATAAATGGCGATATTTGACGGCAAGATACTTTCAGCTCTGGATCTGGTTCGCCTGTAAACCGAAAGAAAACCTTATTTGCATGTTTGCGAATTTTAAATGATGCGCTACTTACTAAAACAGTTAGCATTTATGCATCATGAACTTGAATGTTATACATCGGCCTTATCTATGGGTAACTAATAGCTCCAAGAGTGTAGCATACAGAATAACGATGTTAATTATCAAACTATATGCCCACTGAGACTGGTTTTAATTCTAATCCACTAAATATATAAAAAAAATACCCTTTGTCTCTGTTCATGCATATGTCCATTTACTTTTTTTCTACTTCCTAAGGACAAAACTGATTGACAATAACAGTTGAGAAAAAAAAAACTGTAGGACTAAAGAAACTGGAAAACAAAAAAAATGTGAAAATCAGGGAGAAAGAAGTTTGAAATCTTTTTATAATTGGAAAATTTGAGAATTTTACATGCAAGATAGGTTTAGACCATTATTCATCCTTGCTCCACCAAGTGTATATTTTTACAAACTTTTTTAAATATCATTCAAAAGTGATCACTAGTTGTTCTGGGTCTATTTCGGGTACCATTTTTCAATTTTCAATAGTGTTCTACTATTTTTTAATTTTCTGTATATCTACCCTTTTACAGTCAAATGGTATAAACCTAATGGGAATGGGCCAAAAAAAAAAGAGCAGCGGCAAAAAAGAGAGTGGTCGTTTTGTGATGTTTTGATGGGCATTAGAGTTCAAGCTAATTGCAAAAGAAATAATTACTCAGAAATAATAAGTAATATTACCATCGTAAACAGTCCATGCTCGAGGAAACAAAGCATGGTATGTCGAGCGATCACCCTTTAATTTCCAATCCCAGGATGATATACCATCATCCCAAGATTTCCTAAAGGAAGAACCAGAAAAAATGAACAGTGAGTGATTTCAAGTTGAGTTGATACTAGGAATAAGAATATAAAAAACAGAAAGCTGGATCAAGTTTAAGCAAGAATAGTTTAACTGGTATAGAAAGTGACAAAACTATAATATGATACTCTACAGGCTCACAGATCAAGAGTGACAAAAAAGATCATTTTCTAGTTTTGATAGAATCGTTACACTAACCCTTGCGCACATTCTTCCTGTAGATTACTAACCTGATTCTGAATGTACAGTTTTATTTCTTAATTTAATATAATTACCACAGTAGGGGCCTCCTCCACTGTATTTACCTCAAAAAATAAATACACACAGAAATATCATGTGCCAACATGTAGGCTATACCACCAATAGAGTGGAAGATTCTCCCTAAAAGGTTTCTAACACCTCCCTAAAAGGTCATGTCGTTCCTCACCAAACTCTACCTCTCAACCACCTCCCTAAAAGGCTAAAAGGCTTCTAACAAAAACCCAGCACACGTATTAAACATATCAATTTATACAAGATATAGTCTTATACAAAGCTAGCAGCCCTTTTATCTTCATTTCACATAAATCATTACCATGACGCCGTGACATCCCTTATTAATCCACTTAATCTACTAGTCAACACCACCAAACAAAGATACAAAAGACTCTGGCATGGCAAAATCAGGTTTGGTTACTGTCAAGTCGCCTTTCCGTATCTCAGTTTGGCCCAGTTTGGTCATATGAGCACAGCAAAATAACCATGCCGACCTACTGGCAAGGCATATGGCAGAGGCAATGGCAAGGATGTGTGGTGTAGAGATTTAATACATAGAAGTCTCAAAGTATTTAGTCTGAGAAAAATAAAATGTAATGGTGGCACATTAGAAAAATGGCAATCCTTCTTGCAAATAGAAATGATAATAAAGATTACAGATATGACTAATTATTAGTACATATATGCCACTAGCATAAACACAGAATATAAGAATATGGTGCCAATGAGAAAAGAATAAAGAAGAAAACATACTTCAAACCATCAAGTTGACCTGGGGCCAAAACTGAAGCATATTTCTTGTTTCCTCCCCGAGAGACAAAGATCTGGAATAATCAAACAACATAGTGAATAAACATCATTCAAAACTTAGACTTCATAGCAAAAACCTTCACTGCTTGATTAAACATACAGAAGCAACATAGGCATGCACATAACCTCAGGAAGCTTAGTCAAGACTCCAGATAGTAAATTGAGATGTGCTCTCACTTTTCAATGTGTTCATAATCATTTATCCATTAGTATAGTTTATTTTATCTAGAAGTGGCATTCCTATCTACCAAGCGAGCGTTGGCAGAATTGATCAATTATTTGATGAAATACTGAAGGTTTCAAATCAATTATTTGATTGGGAAGAAGTAAAGGAACAATCACCAAAAAACCTCATTTTAAGAAATTTTCTATTTTTTTCCTGAAAATATCAATGGAACAAGGAGGGATATTATGTTGAAAACCAAGTCTGAAGACTTGAGAAAATTAGCAAAGTAACTGTCTGATGTAGTTGAGTCCATCTTCTATACATAATGAAACATTTCAAGGCCGAATGCTTGCAAAAATTCTGAAAAAGACACATTCTACATGACAAAGGTCTCCATCTCATCAAATCTTTTTCCTATAATGAGGCAACCTGTTGAGTTTAACCTGCCCTACGCTACATCTAGTATTTTTCTGAAAACCTTTTCAAACTTGCATATCTGGTTTCCACGAGCATTCGTAGTAGAATATACAGTTTAATTGAGCTTCTGCCATGAACCTCTATTTGGCAGAATCTTAAGATGCGGCAGAAGAGTAACAAAGGTCCCAGCATTACCGAAAATTGATTGGCCATCACAGGTGACATTTCACAATAGCCAGGAATTATCTGCCAATGCTTGAATTCTCCCCTAAAGCCTCTTGAAATGCTACCACTCCTGCAAAGGAAAAGATTGAATTTACACAGTAAATGTTCGTGAAACCAGAAAGACATAAAGGCTGGTTGTAGACTAATATCACACACACCCCATCCCACCAAGAGGTACTCCTTGTGAGGCCGAGGGTCTATTGCTCTCTCTAGTGAAGGGGTCAATTGGTGCTTTCTGCCAATTGTTAAGTTGTCAAGCTAAAAGTGAACCATCAGAATAAAAAGAAAAAAAATAACTCAAAAGTACATTTGGATTTATATGGAGTGTGAAAAATATAAGCATATTACCCTTCCGTGAGAAGCTTCTTCCCGAATATATGACCAAAGTCGAAGGCCAAGTTTCATCTAATCAGTGAAAAATACGTAAGCTATAATGCTGATTCTTCAACTATGATTTCCATACTTCAGCAGATGACTGAAAGATGCATTTTTTTTCCATACCATTCTAATTGCCTCTCTGAATGTAACATTGAACTCCTTCAATCTATTAGCATGACTACTTAGTTTCCTTCTCCATGCATGCTCTGGTGGTGAGCCATCATCGAAATCAAGCTGAGTGTTGCAAAAAAAAAAAAAGGATTAATAACAAAAAAACAGTCACAGCAGAATTCCATGCCATACTTGGACTACTCACAATTTTTTACCTACAACTTAACTAAATCAAATCGGGAAAGGTTGTGAAAAGCTTTTAATGCTTTGATCGAATATAGATGGTAGCAATTTGCAGTTTTTTATTTTCAGTAGAGCCAATGAAATTCTTAATACATCTACAAACAATGGAGCAAAATGCAGCTTTTTGATCTGCAGCGGTTTGTAAAACAAGATGGAACACAACTTTGGAAATAATTTCTAGAAGAGGGCATTCCAGGTGATCTGGAATACACAATCACTAAGCAGCAAGATAACGGATTCAGTTATCAGAAAATAGACTACTTCCCTAGAATCAGCATCACCCATCAAATCCTCTATGTTACCAAATTTAGTACCAATGCGGATATTACAGTTTAGCCACTTTCCCTTGATAGGTGAAGCAATGTGTCCAGCCAAGAACGGTTTCAGGACCATTTGAAGGAAGAGGAGGGAGAAGGGTCTTACAAGTTGCAGTGTGCTCCTGCTCACGAGCTCATTGGCACGCCACGAGCGCTTCCTCCGGGAAAGCAAGTTCCCGCTCGGCATTCCGCCGGACCAGCACAAGCCCCAAGTTTAGGGTCCCCAGCGAAGCAACGAGGCAAACTCCAAGTCGAAGGAAGCCTTGGAAATTACTCAAAACTGGAAGGAAAAAAATTGCAAGCAGAAAGCTGGTGTTGGAAGAGCGAACGACACGAGGAAAGTAGCGACAAATTTTGACCCAGGAGATTACGATTCCCCACTAATCCGAACCGGACCGAGATTCCGAACAGATTGAAATTAGGAGGGGGAACGACTGTAGCTGAAACTACGGTGGCAGTAAAATTCCGAAAATCAGACCAAACAAAGTCGTAACGAATTTACCAATAAAAGAAAAGGGCCGGCAAAACCAGCAAAAGAGAATGAGCACCAGCAGCAGCCGCCACCGCCAGAGACGATGATGGGCTCCGGCTCGACGGAATTAACGGGGGGAAGAACCTCGAGCTGGACCGGCGAAAGCTACGAGAATCGCCGGCGTGTTCAAGGAGTGGAAGCTACGAGAAAGGTTTAACCTTTATTATCTTTATTTATTTCTTTTCCATAAAACAAAGGGCGACGAAGAAGCCGGCCCGTCTCGGCTGGTTAACAATCCGGCGGTCGCTGTCGTTGCAGTTCTCTTGCCGGGTCGCGGGGACGGGACGGCTGGACTGCGGGCGCCAGATCAGCAGCGCAGGTGTCCTTCTCTCAATCTTTCTTTCCCTTTGACCCTTTCCGCTGGGCGGTTTGGTTCGGTGAGAAGGGCAGCGAAGCACGCGTCGCCGGCCGGCGGCGACGTGGCCAGGTGCTAACGGCTCCTCGTGCGAGATTGTTGGGAGGATGCTTGGGAGTTCGGATTTTTGGTTCCGGGCCCAAGGGTTCTCTCGTCGGCACGTCGCGTGTGCTTTGGCGTGTTCGTTGAGATTTGATTTGAGATCGATACGGTGGCGCGGACGCCGAATGTGCTTGCACGGCTGGCAAGGAAGACATATGTTCTTGGAGTGCCGAGTGGACATTTTGCTTCGTATATTTAAAGGAAAAAAAAATAGCATCAACCTTTCCTCGCAAAAGAGATAACAGATACTATGCTTGAGCGAAAAAAACGGTCGGAGACGTGTACAGGACCATGTCGATGTCGGCAGGATGCAATTGTCCCGGGAAAAAATGGACTAGGCGCGGCAAAATCCTGGTGCAATTCAAGAAATATGTTGCACTCGTTTTCTTTACGAAATATATGTTGGCATTCTAACTCATGCAGCTTCGCCATGTTCTTCCTATTCACGCGTTAGCTACTTGCACTCACTAGAACGAATAGGCCTTGGTTAAGTTTGGCCCATTAAGTTTGATAAAAACAGGCCAGCTACGGTGGTCGATCAAAAGCAAGACAAAATATCATGCTTACAATCATCATCATGCCATCAAACCGCTTTACAAAATATTTAGCAAACAGAGATTACCAGGATATGAACCCAGTTTTGGAACCCAGTTTTGCTTTGCTGATACCATCACTATCAGCATCTAGGCAGTGGGCCCTTAAAACATTCAGGATGCTTGGTCATCTCGACTGTAACATTATCATCATAATTTGCCGTATAAATCGGACCCATCTCATGCCATCAAACTGCAGCCCAAGTGGTCAGATTTACACTGTAAATACCACACAAAAGACCTGGGTCTTGAGCACCGAGCCACCAAACAATCCATTCTATAAATACACCCACAATATAGCACGGTATCGCCAAAAAAAATCAGGTTTACAGCCATTACAAGCCACCCTCAATTAAAGAATGAAATAATTATGTTAAAAAACTTGAAAGCACAATGCCATATCATTGTAAGCCAACTTGATTTTCCATCACAATCTTGGAAGCAAGTATGCTCCAACACCAGCCTTTTCCTTTTCCTGTACAAGAAGCCTTCTATCCGTGGTTCTAGTGAGCACGCTGGTATACCCAGATTCCATGACAGATTTAACATTCCATTTCTCCATCTCACATCAACTTATGCCATGCTTCTTCTCCGCGAATGATCTGCACCATTTGACCTTGGATTTGAGGAATGCTCCACCCCAGCAATACTTTTGGGTTCAGAAAGCCTCTTCAGCCTATCGCTGAGTGATTCAGTTGTTGCACTTTTCTCTTTCTTCAACCCATTCAAGGATGGAACTGATTTACTCAGTCCATTTATACCGTTTGCTTTAGGGCTATCGCTCCCTGGACCCTTCCCATTACCTCTTGCAGCAATCCTCTTTTGTCTCTCCAATTTAAGCCTCTCCAGACGCTTTATTTGCTCGTCTTCCTGCAAATAAGAGAAGTTACTAGCATTCAAAACACGAATGGTACAGTTTGTTGATAAGATTTTGATTATGCACAAGGATCAAACAATGTCTGATCAACCCAGATACGAATGTATATATGCCCCAGAAAGAAATGCTCTGTTTTCGTAAGCATTTTCAACAAACATAAATGATCAAGTAGGAAAATGTTCAAATTAAAAGTAAAAGCAATGGCATACAGAGTTCTGGAGTAGGATACATCTCCTCTTTGTTTTCACAAATATTATGAATTCCTCGTATTTCAGAAACATTATAAGTAAAATTCATAATATTTCTGAAATATGGGAAAATGTTCCGAGCTTAACTAGAAATTCAACCTTACAAGAACAGCCAGCATGAATGTATTATTCCAGAAACTGCACTGATTGTGTTTAAATTTAAATTAATTGAAACAAAGCTTGTTACTCAAAATACAAATGTTGCATATCTTGTAGCCATTTTAAATGCAGAGAAGAGAAAATGGAATCAAATATGTGATACCTGCTCTTTCTTCAGTTTCTGAAGGTCCGCTTTATATGCCCGCAGGTTCTGTGCACGTTTTTGTGCATCATTCAGCGGGGTCCTTGGAGCTGATAGCCTCCTCAATAGGGCATCTTTCCTTCTTTTATCTGACCCATCCTTTGCGTTTCTTAGCTTCTCCTTCTCTGCCTTTTTAACATCACCGTCAGTAACTGGCAAGACATCATCTGCTTTTGTATCTTCCACCTTCGCAGTAGCCTGCATGTGGCTATCATAATCCATTGCTGGATCATATCCAAATGAGACATCTTCAAATCCACGCTCCGGCACCAATTCATCTGGCTCGTAGAAAAGTTGATGCCCAGCCTTTTCATCTGATGTTTTATGAATGCTAGTAGGAAGCTCAACATCTATGTCAATAGTAGTTCTGTTTTCTGCTCCAAAATTGTCCTGTGAGCTGGACCTAAGAGGAATCATAAAGGACTCATCTGCTACACCATTCCTATTCTTGTCCTGCTCAGCAGGATTCTTGTACCGTGCCTCTGCAAGAGGATCCAACAGATTACTTCTGTCTATCTGACTTTCCTGACCATAAATCATGAAGTCATCACCTGTCCCTCTCCTGTACCTTCCACCACCAGCTTCTATCTCCTTCATTTCACCATTAATATAGCCCCTCCCTTCTCCAGACATAACAAGTTCATCATTGGACATAACACGGATAGCTCTAGTCCTCCCATTGGCTGAATCGAAACCAACTGTGTTACGGTCATGGACATTGCCAGAATCCCTCTCAGCTAGAAGGATAGGGTCAGCAGTGTTTACATTCTTTTTCCTCCTTGATGGGGGTTCTTTTTCACCAGCAAACATGTCTGCATCACTGGACCTTGTTTTTTCTTCTGCTCTTAACAAGAAGTTTTGGAATGCACTCCAGTTACCTTGCCCTGCATCTTGACCATTCGATGTTTCATCCTTGCTATACTCATCTCCTGAATCAGAAGTAGCTTTCCTACCCTCCTTTTTCTTTGAACTTGAGCTTTTATGCTTCCTTGATTTCGAGTGTGAATTGTCACTTTCCTCGGATACATCAGAACTTGATTGTGACTCACTCTCTGATGAGCCATGCTTTTTAGATGTCACATTCACATTCTTGATAACAACTACACTAGGCTTCTTCTTTCCTGACCTCTTACTCTTTCTGTGTGACTTGCGACCATGAGAACTTTCTCTTTCTGAACTGCTATGGTCACTTTCAACATCAAGAGTTTCTGAGTCCTTACTATCCGAGGAGTGCTTCCTTGAAGATTTCCTTCCAGAGTAGTGGTACCTGGGATCATCCACTGGAGGATATGGAGGGTAGTATGGATTCACCCCAGGATAGAAAGGCATGCCTTGCATAGGATAAGGTGGATAAACAACTGCCCCAGATGGATGATGCATTGCCCATGGGGGATATGCTGCCTGAGATCCCATCTGCTGGCCAGACTTCTGGTCTGCAAAGTAGAAAGCAAACAATTTCTTAAAATTCAGTAGTAAATGGAAAATCTAAGGTGCTTAACAGAATGACAGCACATAAATTGAAACTATGGTTGTACAATATTTAAGTACAACTATGCTTCTATTTAGATTAATTTTCGGTTAAGAGAGATTATAATCCATTTCATTCTTAAAGAAGAGAAATAGGATACCACATCCACCTAAAAGAGGTAGTTAATATATGAAATGTTGATGTTTCAAAATATTCATTTTCCCCCTTCTCATGACCAGAAGGCTTGAAAAAAGAATACTACTTTCCTTTAGTAGTACTTTTAGTGGATGCTAATCAGTAACATGCTTAGCTTGTCCGAAAAGATATTCTTTTGGGGGAAGTACTTCATCCAATGTTCAAAATTGAAGTGGCATGATTTCTTTTGCGAAAATGCAATAACATATACCTGATTTAGCTCCATCCTCGCCATTTGTCTCTCCATTAACAGACCCTGATTCCATGTTTTGCTTCATGTTGTCTCCCATGAACACAATGCCAGATGCATTAAATGGAGGAAATTCAGAGCGTGTAGACATTGCTTCAGGTTCAACTTCAATCCATTGTCCAGTTTCATGCTTCTGCTTCCACAATTCAACAAAATGGGAACATGCCTTCCTGTTCAGGAAAAACTGAGGCAGTTACATGCAAGGTGTCTTGATAAGTAGTTTGATGAAATGACTAAACTTGTGTGGTTGTACAAATTGATGAACAAAGCTTAGAGAAGTATTAAGACAGGGAGCATGGAATAGTACTGTTGCCCACAGCTTGTGTTTCACATCAGAATAAATCTTATATAATATCTGAGGTACACACACTATCCTGATTATATGACATGCTAGAATAAAAGAAGCAGATGATACAAGCGACATGGGTAGGAGTCCTAGGGTCAAGCTAAAAGCACTCAAGCAGATGATTCTTGTTGCTCGGGAAATTTGGACGCGCATCAATGGATGTTTTTTCAATGCGAAGTTACATTGTGTTAGTATTGTTTTTAGAGAGGTACTAGGGCAGCCTTCCTCAGTTCTTTGTGGTGTGCAGCAGGAGCATCCGATCTTAGGCTACTTGTGTTAGCTGGGTTGTGTTGGTCGTGTTTATATTTAGCACATGATGTGTCATATGTAATTTAATGATTTCTTGATACGTATGTGCGTAGCTCTCCTGTTATTCGAGGGGAAAAAACACCAAATAATGGTAATGCTATACTTACATCAGACGTGAAGCACCAAAGCGCTCTGCGAATGCAATCAGGTAACCCAAGTTGTCAATGTCAAACCCAGCAGCCACAGCACGAGCGAAAGCCATAGCCTGCTCTTTTTTAAAACAGTTTTGCGGGTTTCAAGCACTCTGAGCAGTTGAACTCTGCAAAAGTTGCAATGCACATGTAATTCTGTAAACAGCTTCCTCGAGTAGAAAAACACTTACAATACATATGCTGCTTCTAATAGAGATCACAAAAATAGAACAGTGAATGAATAATAATTTTCTCATATCTTTCTCCATTATTGATTCCGCAAAGTATGACATTAAACAGCTCTATTTACGGAACTGAGCCTAGTTTCAGTTTTTGAAATCAAATTTGGGTGCTTATTTCTTCCTATTTACAATGACATCTAGTTCCTCCTAGGTTGGTCGAGTTTTTACAGCTCTATTAGCCAAAAAAAGTGAAGAGTAATAATGAGCATTCTGTTAAAAGAATCAAGATGTGTAAGTACTTTGAATTCTCCTCCTGTGCTGTTGTTTCATTCTGAACTGGTGGCGTTGAATGTGACCCAGGCTGTCATCAACCAAATATCTCAAATCAGATTGGTGTTGGAGCACTAAATTTACAGAAACAAAACATGGCTTATCAATATGATCATACCTTGTATACAACAATTGCCGTGGCTGCATCAGGATCATAATTTGCCCGACCACCTATAAGTGGACAAATAGTGTCAGGCATGTTGTCTGAATAACTATATGGTTCCACAATATGCCACTGATGTGAGCCTGACATGTGGGCCCAGGACCTATATGTCATCCTCACATCCAGTGGTATGTTGTGGATTCAAGAGCTATCTAATAGCATACTGAAGATGTATCCTGTTACTAACTATTCTCAGTTAAAAGAAAACAAAACTCCATATCTAAGTCGCTTTGATCACTTCCATAGTAGCTTCAAACTACTTGTTCCACATCATTAGATGATAGTAAAGGCTGCCCTTAAATCAGATGACACACATTGGCTTTTCCTTCATCCCTAACAATTTGGGAGTTGAATAATCAAGTACCAACTCAATAATGGTCCTTGATGTGATGTCGCATCAAACTCCATAATGATTAGATTCTAAAGTAATCAGAGAGGATTGCAGCTTGCTTTCTTTTTGGTGGCCCAATGAAATGCTGTTAGAGATTTCCTCAAAGGCACGCACAAAAGGCAAGGATGATGCAATGTCATACCTTCACTGCTTTCAGTCAACTTTCTTCCATGGTCTTCAACCTTTCATGGCAAAGTAAGAATATGTCATCGTTGTGGAAAAAACACAAGCAACAACCCATAAGCTACAGTCCTCCACTTACAGATCTCAATCCAAGATTATCATTGCTCTGGATGGCAATGGCGTCCTCAAGCTGCAGGATCTCAGACTCCAGTGTTGTGACTCGCTCAAGGACCTCTGGAGTACTCACGAAACGCACAAATCTGCAAAGAGTTGACATTAGAATGACCCAACAGGCAATGCCAGAAGGAATTGTACTTTTGTAGGAATCGAGACAGCAACCTCTCCACGGTGCCTCTAGTAAACCATGGCACATCGAACCCTGAGCTCGGTTCGAGCGTGATGGAGTAACCTCCCTTGGCAATCTGATCATGTGCAGCCTTCAGGTGAGCCAGGAACGGTTTCAGCAAACCAGATGCAAACTTCTCCTTCCGTCCATTCGCTATCAGAATCAAATCGAACCTGAAAACAGTACCAGCACAAGTTCTGTCAGACAGCTTGGACAAAATAGTAGCCAAGCAGTTATCAGGAGACCACCAATCCCAACAAAAGAATAACAAAGATGAAATTATTTGCTCGGCCTAATTGGACCGAGGCTATACAGCTCTCTTCAGTCCTTACATGGCCACAAAACCATCTTGGGACAGAACAACTACACAGAACTGTTCTTCAAATGGCAAGCTTCCTCGTACCAGACTATAAAAATTCACGGCACATGAACCGTCGCAAAGACCAATTTTCCAACCGCAAAAAAAAAATCATAAAAATCAGTTCTTGCCACCATTCCAGAAACCAAAAACTAACGAAGGAACGAACGATCCACGGAATCGAATCCGCTTCATGAGCAGATCTAGGATGCTCTCACCTTGTCCGGGTGGGGGTGAGCTGGAAGACCACCGAATCCAGCCGCGCGTCGGGCCTCATCGCTGACGCAATTCCACACAAGAACCTCCCCTTCTCCGGGCTCTTCCTCTCGCCTTTGTATCAGATCTTGCAGCCAAAAAGGGAGAGCACAGAAACTGCAGCAAGAACCGGCGCTTTGCTTGTGCCGGATGCTAACCTCCCCAGTGGGGGAAAAAGAGGACAAGCAGAAGGGAGCGGCAAAAGCGGGAGAAAGGCTATAAATCTCGACCAAATGCTGCCCTGGCGCGGAGCGAAGGAAAATATCCCGAGAAATTCAAGAACATGGGGTGGATGGAGGAAGCAGAGGGGAATGAGCAATCAATTCCCAGTACTAAGAATCGATGCGGTGGCAATAAATAATTCCTCGGCACAAGAACAGTGTGCGCAGCTGCTGCTGCTCTGTGTGAGCGTGTGAATGCCAGGGGAGTGGAGGGTGGTGGCGCTGCCAGGAGTGGCATTTACTTACGGGAAGAAAATAAAAATGGCTGGAAAACCATGGCCCTTTTTCCTTAAAGCCCTCCGCTTTTGTTGTATTGTTGCTAGTATTAGCACTAATCCCATGCAAAGGTGGGTGCTTTGGCGATTTTTTTTTTTCTAGATAACGTGGATCTTTGCTGATGCTTGCAAGGGAGACGGGCAGACGGCATGTTTGCGAGGGCGCCATTCCAACCACCGCTGCAATCTGCCAGCCGGAGAAGAGCTTGACATGAAAGGGACCTGACAAAGAGGGCCTCTTTTCCGGAGAAAATTTACACTAGCCAGCAGGCACCAAGCTTTTCGACTTCTTTTTTTCTTCTTTGTCCTGGCGTTACAGCCCTGTCACGGTAGGTGCTTGCCGGGAGTAACAAACCATTGTTGTGATGTTTCATGTTTGGTCTTGTAAATCCTATTTGCTACTGATTAGGTGATTCCCTATTTCTGCTATTTGCAATCATCACCCCCTTTTGTGATATCCCAGAAATTTTAGACGTACGACGTAAACATGGGTAGGTTGAGAATCATCCATAGTGTGGGGTGTCCATTTCCAATTCGATTGTTCAAGGAAAAGCAAGCAATAAGATTGGGATCCACAAGTATGGCTCGCAACAAAAATTTAAATTTCTTCGGCCATTGGTATAAAGATTGTTAATTGAGTGAAATGATACGTAAGGTTACTAAACCAAATGAAACACAGGATTATTATAAGTGACAAATAGGCACTCCTAGTATGTGTAAATTTTAAGAAGGTCAATATCACTTCGAATGTAAATCAAAGTTATTTGCTGTTTTAGTATTTAGCATATGCAAATGTGTGATTGTTAGGTACTCGCAAAAAAAAGTTAGGTACTAACTATAATTTATCATAGGATTAGTAGGAAACACCGGTGCTCATGAAACTAACTGAAAGGACAGTTTATCGGTTATTATGCTGGTATCAGTTGCCGACAAAATAGAAAGGTCGTGGAATACAGTAGGTATTTTTTTTAATAGCCAGTTGAGCCTTTTTCTTTTTCGGTTGAGATGTCCAGCACACACAAGAAATATGCATTCTTGTTTTCCGAGTGTGACACTGTAGTAGGATGTGTATTCAGCATGCATTAGGAACTAGCGAAAGGTACCTTTCATTCCTGTTAAGTTGATTTGGTGCGCCTCATCTCTCTCTCTCTCTCTTTTTTTTTTTTTGGTACCGACAAGTGCATCGAGTTCCCCTGGTTTCAAGTCGCCACTTTCCACCGTGGCAGTGGGGTTGGTCCAAGCTGTCTCACGTGGTTTTGTGCTGTTTCTTGCCAATTGCTATTGCCACGCACGCCTGCCAGATGCTGCAACAACCTATATTACTGTATTATAAGTAGCACAAGTATCTGCCAGCAAGTTGTAATTTAAACTATTGCAATACATTAATTTGATTTGTTAAACGGGATTATGTCCATATTCTGTATGTGCCGGCGTCACCTAATATAAAAGACAGATAATTGACAAAATTCTGCTACAACTGTCATACATTTTGTCCAGTCGGAAAATGAAATGCGGCCCATGTATGCTAACATTCCCAAGTACGATTATTGTTGTAAAACCGAAAATGACATGACCCATGCTAGAACGAATATGCTGATTGCAATTGTTGCAAGTCATACATTTCTTTGTTCGCCGCACCTATCATACCGAGATAGATTGGCTGTCTTCTTAGAATCAAGCGCTTTGTTCGCTTGGCATAATTGGGCTGAAAAGTCTATTAATTTGGCTGATTCTGGGCTGATTCAATAGTATTCTGTGAGGGAAATAATCCGCTGGATAGGGCTGATAAGCCAAACGAACAAAGCGAAGAAGCGTGAATACACATGCATTTTTTTTATCTACGTTATGTTACGAAAATAAATTTATGCTCTTGTTGGCTTGAATTCCTTAAAATCGAGGTGGGGCCATGGTTGACGAACTCATGATCGTTTCACCACATACTAACAAATAGTAAAAATGTTCAATAGGGGAGATCATGGACTCAATAGCCCCCGTTTGCAATTTCGTTATACGAGTACTCCCTCCGGTTTAGTATTAGAAGTCGTTTTGGACAAGGTTTGAGTCAAACATTAGGAATATAAATCATGAATAACATTTAAGTCGTTGAGTTTGAAAATGTGAAAATCATATAAATAGATTGGTCTTGAAAATTAATTCCATAAAAATATACATATATAACTTTTCAACAAATATTTTTATAGAAAAGAGAAGTCAAAGTTTTGCTTTGGTGACCGTGTCGCTGTCCTAAACGACTTCTAATACTGAACCGGAGGGAGTATAAAGTAATTTAAACCACAGTAACATGTAGCTGTTGACTTGTTAGTTGCATGTCCATGTGGCCACTCCAGTTCCACGCAGACGAGAATGAGAGATCGACCCGGATGCGTCGATCTGAGATCGATCTAGAGACCGACCCCCAATCATTAGTTCTAGCTTGTGGCTTCTTCTGGGTAATCCTAGCCAGCTCAACTCGAAGAAGCAGAGCGAGGATAGTGTGATTAGCAGAAATAATAAGTTGTCCAAGGTGCTACGTGAAAAAGGAGGACAGAGTTAAAAATAAATGAGAGAAAGGAGGAGGAGGGGATGGAGAAGAGGAGCCAGAGGCAAGCGCCTTGGATTCCCAGCAGGACAAGCCTGGAAATCGATGAGGGGGCAGGGCAAGGGTACAAAGGACGACGGACGGACAGACCAGCTGCGCCGATTCCACACACCATACCATACCAAACCACGGAATCGGATTTTGGAAATCTAAAACAAATAATAGAGGGACCGACCGGCAGTGAAACCAAACAAACGAAAAGGAAAATGGAGAGGAGTTGCATGGTTGGTGTTGTAGGATGTCACGACTCACGAGCGCTAGCTCGTGACGGCGCGCACACCCCCGGCCGTCTTGTTGCTGCCTAGGCTCTCTCGCTCATGTTTCAGCTTAATTATTTGGTGGATATTTAAATTGTTGTGGCAGAGTTTGTTGGAAAAAGAAGATGAAGATATTTGCCGGCCGACCTGAAGATATGTCAGATGAAACTGACGGTTTTTTTTTCGAGGAAATAAGACTGACATATGTTTGCCTTTTCCATTGAACTCGTGCATATGTAATGCAAAACCATTCCTAACGAAGCAAAATGGCATATCGCCCGTGTCATTCAAGGCGTTCCAACTATTCCTAATGGATGAAATGAGCCTAGCTCGGCTCCCCGTTGTCCCGCCCGTATGGCCGTATTGACCTCGCATGAACCTTGCATACTATCAGCTCATCATTTAACTGCATTCAGGGACGGATCTGCCACCGGTGTATATAAGTATATTTCAGCCTTTGTACAAGCTATTGACGTCTCCCACGTATATTTCTGCTCTAGTTGCCCATTGATTCCACAAATGCACACACAACTCTTCCTTTGTTCTCGGCTTTCTGCCTCACTCTCAACCTCTATCTCTGTTTTGTTGTTTGTGCTTCGCATCAAGCACAGGTGCCAGCATGAGTGCAAATTTTTGTTCCTAGTCGTAGGTGAAAGCTAGCTCCGCCACTGGCTGCATTACTATAGATCCCACACATATACTAGACACTTTGAACTCAAAACATTGATTTCATAACTCGTTTACAGTGGAGAGATCCGTCAGATAATGGTAGGTTTGAGTGCTTTCTACCCTGTACTGCATACATCCTGGCTGACGGATACGGGGTAAGGATCAGGTGCCAGTATGAGTACCCTGTTTCAAACTTTCAAATACTGTGGCCGCGTTTAGATGTTTCGCGAAAAAAATTTACAGTATGTCGGGCACACATTTGAAGTATTAAATATAGACTAATTACAAAACTAATTACAGATTATGTCAGTTCATTGCAAGACGAACCTAATGAGTATAATTAATCCGTCATTAGCACATGTTACTGTAGCAATTTATTGTCTAATCACGACCTAACTAGGCTCATTAGATTCGTCTCGCGAAGTACACTCCATCCATATAATGGGTTATTTTTTTCGACTACATTTAATATGTCATGCATGTGAGGGAACATACTCGAAAAAAATTTCAACTGATGCGGATATCATTCTGCGGTAATGGAAAGGATATGAAACCCTTATTTTTTCCACGAGGAAAATACACATATATAGTTCAAACACAATTAATTTCAACACTAATGCAAATGAGGCAGCAATGTGTTACCGTGGCTTAGTCAAATCATTGCTATGGATCTCGTACATATATATAAACCATTGTGAAGCAAAAATAATATATCATTAGCCAATCTACAACAACGATCGCGTTTGCCATTCCTTAGAACTCGTAAACCCATTGTTAACCAACCTAAAGGATATCACTCTTTTTTACCTTGCCAAGAAATGTCATTCTACTTCTACAATGGGCATTCAAAATGTTGGCACGGAGGATGATGTAAGAACTTTGACCGTATGCGGTTGCAAAGGTCGGAAACTATTTCCTTCATCTTATAAAAAAAATGTCAGTTTGCCTTCTATTTTCTCATCATCCTCTTGGCATCGTCTCTATGTCACTCTCATCTTGGGGGCTACCTACGGGAAAGTGGATCCACTCAACATATGTTTGTTGACAGTCAGTGAATGAACTTTAATTGAGTTGTGTCATCTCAGCATAGACTTTATCATGACGTGTTTTAACCACACCAGTAATTTACAAACTGATTTAATAAAACATGATTTGAACACACAATTCGGGAGCCACTTTCACCTCAATTTCTCCCTTAAACTCAAGTCATAAACTAAAAATCGAACCATAAACCATCTGAGCATAATCAAATCAACCTTTTGAGCTCAAACAAACTGAGATTTTACACAAAAGCTATCCTTATCCGTTTTCACTTGAAAAAAAACTTCCAAACACAAAAATTTCCAAATTTTTCCAATTTGAGCTATGAGGGTTTCACGGAGAGATTTGATCTAGTTTTTCTTAAGCGGGAAATTGACAACTTTTACTATGCAATGAAAGCTTCTCAAATCCCAATTGGGCCATTGCGTGCTATTTAATTGTTTGTGATTAGTCGTGTATATGTAAAAGTTTTGACATAATTTGGAGGGGGTTTAATTTTAAGATGGTACTGGCCTACATATACACATGATTAATTTTTAGAGCCACTGCATGAGTATATTAGCAAAGAGACAAATTAAGCCAATCCCTTCCCTAATGATTGTGCCACACACTGTCGGTGTAGGTCTAGATCGGCAGAGGCCTCATTTGGGCAACCACTACTTTGCCATCACAAATTGACCATCAATCGTAGCCCTCCTGCGACTGGTGATTGGCGAAGCACATGAAAAGAGATCATGCTCTCACTTCCCATCACGTCTAGGCACGTCACATGCAACGAGTGCTCTCCATGTCTAGTACATTAGAGTGTCAGAGGATGTTGATATTTAAATTATAGATTAGCTTACTTCTCAGCTTGTAGGGTCAGCTCAAAGAGAATCTGAGAGGATTAATAATGAACAATGATGTTGTTGATCTGATGATCTCCTTTTTGCAGAAAGGAAATTCCAAAGTACTAGTATGTGATTATTCTGACGCAGATTATGAAGGGATAATCATCATGCATGTTTGAGTTTACAGGTCCCATCTGTCTTTGGAGGCTGGATGGACCTTTAATCCTCCCGTCCGTTTAGCCTGCTCCTTCGATTCTTTTCAATTATCACCTCCAGTCATAAATTTAAATCGTTTAAATATTTTTGTTGAATGACTTTTTTTTACTTTGAAGGTTGATAAACAAATAAATACATTTTCATTGAAAGTAATTTTCAAGAGAAGGTTACACATAAAAAGTGTCGGTTGAAGTTTAAAAACCTTCATCAGAACGTCGCCGAATTATTTGTCACTACTATGCTCTGGACACATGTTCTTTTTCAGTAAAAAAAACAGGGGCATTGCTTAAATTTTAATTTACCTAAGAATATGTTCTCTCAAAGTAAAATATTTTCATGGCATTGTAGCTAATTGGAGGATGTAGTATTTTTTAGCACAACATATACTAAGATCATGCTGCGTCGAAGACTCAAACCTATTTTGTCTATAAAAAGACTCAAACATATTTGGATAGGTTTGTCGGGGGCGATACCAGGGCCCCCAAAGCAAAGGATTAACTCATAAATAAAGCTAAATCCAAAAGAAAGAGGTTAGGTCCGGCCCACGAAGAAAGAGCGATCCAATCAAGACTTCACAAGCCGGCCCAACTTAGTTAAGGCAACTAAAGGCCCAGAACAGTGAGGGCGTCCGCCTCGCCCGACCCCCGAAAGGAAGGTAGGGAAGCAAGCCCTCAGGTCGGGGTTGTCCGCCTCGCCCGACCTCGAGGTCGGGAGAATAAAAACAGGTCAGGATCACGGCCGCATCACCCGACCCGGAGGGGAATCTTTGACCCACATCTCGCCCGGTCCCAGTAGGTCCCTGGACGACCGGGACGGACAGGGATTCACCAAAAGGTGCGCTAAGGACTGGCGTATTGTACCAAAACCATCATGAGGCCAAGGAAACTAAGCCAACTTGGCCGCCACGATAAGCCTGCCGTAACGGAGGCATGGGCACGTAACGGACAGGCCTGCCCTTATGCCCGCATGGCAGTGAGACGAGGGCACCGCCCGTAAATATGCGACGCTTGGTCAATGGGCCAAAGACCGGGAGACCGTCGGGGGCCGTAGAAGACCAGCGGATATTAGCAGGAACACCCGAGGGACCCCCGTCTTTACCCAGGAGGTAAAGAGAGGCCTGCCTGCACCCTGTCCACCATCGCCTCCTCTCACGGTATGGGCGGACGACGGACTGACGGACAGAGATGACAGAAGGACGGCCGCGCCGCTGACGACGAACAAGAGCTCGCATAACCTAAGAGATTAGACACCAGGCTAGGCTTAGGCTTGTTCTTTCTTTAACCCCCTCGGGGGGTTTACCCCTTTTTCATCCGACACCCTGTAAAAGGGCCTCCCCTTTGAGTATAAAAGGGGAGGCCAGAACTCCTTCTCTCTCTTGGACACTTCCAACATACCACTCACGTACTCCACAGAGGCTTGAGAACTCTTCTCTCCCTCGCCCGTTTGTAACCCCTACTACGAACACCAGAGCGAGCAACGTGAGCTGACCACCCCACTGGACGTAGGGCAAATTGCCTGAACCAGTATACATCCTTGTGTTTGACTCGCTAACCATCAGGATCCTCACGCGCAAACAGACAAATTCACTGCCGGTGGTATGAAACACCGACAAGGTTCCATATGAAAAAAAGAAAACAATATAACCAACTAAGCTATACTTGATTTGACGGAGGATGTGCTACTTCATAATTTGTCACTCGATTCTATATGTTCAGAGAAAAATGGGAGTCAAGTTTCATTACATTCAAAGCATACAAAATTATGACTTAGTAAAATCAGATGAGGTGATGGACTGATGGGGATTCTTAGCTGAAGGCAGTCCTAGAGGCGCTGAGCCATTCAACCTTTAATTCTATAGCACTAGATTAAAACTAGAAATGATTTCATGTGATTCAATTTTGAAAATTATGAATATATATATTAAAATGGCAAAAAGAAGATCCCCTCACTATTTATTATACCGCTGGTTTTTCCTATACCATACTGTATTCAAGTCACATAGATCCTGTATAGGTCATCTCTGTTTATTTAGAGAGGTTGCATGTCTACAATACATATTACATACATGTAATTGAGAGCTTTAGATGATAATTCAGTTATATCTTCTGAAAGATAATGGTAAAAAAATATAAAAATTTGAAAAAAATAACTTATTTAATACATCATATCCAACGGAGATGGTTTGGACATGTCCAACGGAGGCCTCCTGAGGCGCCATTGCGTAGTGGAGTTCTAGAAAGGGTAGATAATGTAAGAGAGGTAGAGGTCGACCTAAACTGATCTGGGACGAGTCGGTCAAGAGAGATCTTAGAGAGTGGAATATCTTGAATTAGCTATAGATAGAAGCGCTTGGAGACTAGCAATTAACGTGCTTGAACCGTGATCTTTGTTTATTCATTTGTTTACCCCTAACCTTACCTTTGGTCTGATGCCGTTTTATGTCTTTCTTATCCTTGTTTCTTTTGGGTTTCATCTCTAGCCTACCAACTTGTTTGGGACAAAAGACTATGTTGTTGTATTTAATACATCCTATATATTTGTGAAATTGTCTTCAAATCAGG
Organism: Urochloa ruziziensis; assembly: GCA_015476505.1. Lineage (NCBI taxonomy): Eukaryota > Viridiplantae > Streptophyta > Magnoliopsida > Poales > Poaceae > Urochloa > Urochloa ruziziensis. The sequence continues at coordinate 20,370 of WEIB01000039.1, forward strand.
GTCTTCTGGCAGTATGAGGACAATCCTACAAACATGGCCAGTAACGTGCCCTCCTGGAATTTGATCGAGGTGCCAGGCAACTCTTCTGTCCACGCCCATGGAGCCAACGAGGAAACCCCGATGAGAGGCCGTCCCTTGCTATAAATAAACTACCATGAAACCCAGTTTATCGGATCCCACGACTCCCCCACTTCCGCCATCCAGACACACGTCTCCTCAATTTCTCAGGTCATCTCTTCTTCTATGCACCAAGCTTCCTCACATTCTGTTCTGTTGTGAATTTGATAGGAGCCTCGAGCCTGAATGTTTGCTAATTTGGATTGCCGTGATGTGTTCTCTGTTGATTTGCTACGCCATTCGCTGATTGATCCTAATGTCATGCAGAAATGCAGATGGAGGGGACTGTGTTCACTCCCTCCCTTGAGGGGATGAAGCATGTCAAGTCAGAGAGCGGCGTGATCCTGACCAAGCCGTTTCTCGAAGTATGCAAGCACATCCTTCCTGTGCTAGGTAAACTTGAGAGATGTTTTGCATTCCTGCAAATACATTTAGGGAAGAACTCCCCAATAAGAAGCACTTTTGATGTGGTTACAGCAATGGCATTCTGATTCATGGATAATTGCAGAGAAATTTGGGTCAGCCATGTCTATTGTCAAGACTGACATAGGAGGCAATATCACGGTAAGGGATGTCCATTCCACATCAGAGGTTTCATTTGCATCTGATTGATGCGATAAAACATTAAAGCTTTACCGACGAAAATTCAATTTGCTTTGACAAAATGGTCAAAGCAAATTCTGCTATCGGTGATTCATTTCTGATTCCTACTGTAGTTTATGACCCAAACGTTCTTGCTGTTCTTGTGCAGAGGCTGGAGAAAAAATATGCATCTGATCCTACAAAGTATGAGCAGCTTCACAGCATGGTGAAACTAGAAGTTAGCGCAAAGACTGCCAAAAGTTCTAGCAGTTGTACCAACGGTCTTCTCTGGCTGACAAGGTAACCCGGCAAATTTTGCATATTCAGTGTATTATCAGCATTTATCAGTATTGTGATTGTGCTGTGAATTTGTTCGTCAGAGCCATGGACTTCTTGGTTGCGTTGTTCCATAATTTGGTACAGCACCCAGATTGGCAAATGGCACAAGCTTGCAGTGACGCATATAGCAAAACACTGAAGAAATGGCATGGCTGGCTGGCAAGTTCGAGCTTTTCGGTACTATTCCTTATCTAAGCTGAGGATAAATTATACATTTATACCTTCTGATAATTTTAGATGAAGGATAATCAGGCCTTGACATTCAAACAAGTGAATGCCTCCAGCCAATGTCAACACTCCAGTAATTACTGGCTCTGTCAAGTTTCATTTTAATTTTACTAGCAAAAAACAAAACATGAAAAAGTCAGTTATTGCTGATGGTGACGCCAGCTACAAACAAACGCTTCACTCTACTGCCTGAAATGCCTTAACATTTACATCAGCATGCACATATTAATGCCCGTTAATTTCAGGTTGCCATAAAGCTTGCACCAGACAGGAAGAAGTTCATGGAAATCATCAGTGGTTCAGGTGACATCGACGCAGACATTGAGAAGTTCTGCTCAACATTCTCCCCTTTGCTGGCAGAAAACCACAAGTTTCTGGTAAGTTCAGTCCAGATTACTGTACTTTTGGTGTGACCAACCCAACGTTTTCTGATGGTGACAGTTTTATGATATACCTGTCTACTTGCAGGCTAGTGTGGGCATGGACGATCTTAAGGCATCTTGACGCAGTACAAGCATGCTCTGTCCCAAGCTTGTACAGCATCATTTCGTTGTCGAATTTGTATTGAGGTTGTGGATAATGAGCTGTGCTGTGTCTAAATGTAATATTTATTATACCCTTGTTGTATTCCATAAACATTTGTTCACCTCAGAGTTCTGATTAGATAGATCAAAATATCATGAACACAGGATAACTTCTGTCTGACCATTTGAATTTTCGAGGGATGAGATTTGGTTGACAGCTTCTGTTTTGAGAAAGCTATGAAGACGGCACTTAATAGAAATGGTTTGATGCTTCACAGGTTATCCTAACAGACAAAAGATTCACACGTCCGGGATAACAGTATTATCATAGACTGCTGGTGGAAAAGTCCTTTGTAAAATAAAGGAATTATCACAAGTTCTTGCTATTATGAAATTTAAGAACTTCTGCAATAGCAAGTTCGCAGTTGCACATGAATGTTGAAAATTTTGGGTAAAGTTCAACTTTATTTCACTCTGTACCACACATATTATCTTACAACTCGAATTATGAAATTTTAGCTGCAAATTTATGGGAAAAGTCAAACAGGTTTGAATTTTCTAGTATTTAAGGGAGATTATATGCAACTGCAACTAGACCACTTTCAAGCACAATCAATTATGACTTCAGCTGATTATATGCAATTGCAACTAGACCACTTTCAAGCACAATCAGTTATGCCTTCAGCAAGCTAGCCACGTCCTCTCCTCGGCTGCGTTTGTTGAATAAAATAAAGATTGCGTGATCCCCCTTGAAAATTCCCATAAACTTGGAATTCAGACAGGTGGAACATGTGCATAAAAGTTGAAATGCAAAAATCTTCTGAAATCAAGGTGTAAACAACAACGAATCATTTCCATCCAGTGACATCTTTTCCCAAATGACTATCTTTAGATAAACTCCTCTGCATCCTCCATCCAGTTTCCCATAACCGTCTTCTCCTTAAATAGCCACAAAGAGGACAGGTAGCCTCTTCCTACACCCACGCGTGGTTGAATAATATTAGGAGGAAGCTCAAATGGTTCTTGACCCTCCAAAAAAAATAGGCATAAGATAGATCTCCTCTTCTCGCCCTCGAAGTAGCATTGACCGCAAAGGGCCATCCGCTGCGGTCAGTGTAAGTTTCTGAATCATATTGTGGCAATGCCCGAGGCTAGACAATATTGAGCTAGCCTTTACAAAGAAAGAGATTGAGAGGGGAGGGACATGGCATTGGCCCATTGAGGAAGGTTGAGAACCAGTTAACAAGAATTGCCAGCATTTGGTCAATCTTGTTAACAGAATTTTAAGGTTCCCAACAGAGTAAGCATTCCAATGTATCATTCTATTCAATTTGATTCTTATTTTCAACATCCCGATATGAATATAGGCCTTTTTTTTGTTCATTTTGTATCATTCCACTGTAATTTTTTGTGGATTGATCCATCAGCAATTTGCAAATTCAAAAAGAGTGCGTGCACCCACATACATAATCAAAGCTTAGGAGAAACAACATGAGCACAAAGATGAAGAAGGGGATTCTAAAGCCGTTCCGCTACATCTCCAACATGATGGGTATGCATGATCATGTTCATTCAATACCTTGAAAACTGATTTTTTATTACATCGTCATTTTTATTCGTCCTAAATTGCCAAGACAGATGGTAAGGAGCCTGAAATGCAAATTGGGTTCCCAACGGATGTAAAACATGTGGCACATATTGGTTGGGACGGTCCTGGCTCCACCAATAATACCACCACCACCAACAACAACAATGCTGGAGGAGCACCTAGTTGGGTAAGCTGGCAGGGTTATCTGACATTGAAACAGAGCACATATCATTTTAAGATCTAAGCAAACGATCTTAGCTTTATGATGTCTACTTGATTCCAACAATGTCTCTGTCATGGATATTGTCATATAAGGAAATGAGTTGGATTTGACAGATGAAGGATTACCACTCGGCACCGCTGGACTCGTCCTCTTTTAGGAGTGAGAGTGGAGGCACAGCTGCTGCAAATCCCTGGGCTTCTCAAGGTTTGTTTCCTTGCCTTGAAAAGTTTCTTCATTTCCTCAATCCTCTCGTTTTTTGAAATTGTCTGCAATCCTCCTCATTGCAAACTCTGAAGCAATCATGTGGAAATTGCAATTGTTAGCAATTAAATTGCATGAAAGAAGAAAACAAATCATAAATACGAGAAGGATTGGTGCCTTGTTCAAGAAAATACTTTAAGAAAGAGAGTTTTTTCAGCACTAACAAAGCATGGTTTGCATTGAAATTTGAAGGAATGCATATGAAATGATGCCATGGTCCTAAGATATTACCTGCCAAAAGAACAGAATATACACCGAGAGACTACTGACGCTTTGATTTGTGCACGATCACGCTGACTGAAATCTCCTTTTTTGTGTCTGAAAGAGATAGTCATGGATGGAGGAAGCATTGGAGAAACTTCCTTCAGGGACACGAAAAGCGAGGCCGGCGAAGCCGGCGGCGGCGAGTCCCCGCCGTCCCCCGGCACGCGCCGGTCGAGACGAAACCGCTCCCGGGGCTCCGCCACCTCCTCCATGGACGTCACCGGCGGCGAGGGCGGCGCCGACGAGAAGAAGAAGGACAAGGGCAAGAAGGTCCCACGCAAGAACCGCAAGAAGGACAAGGACAAGCCGTCGGCCGGCGAGGACGGCGCCACCTGCCAGGACCTCCCCGCCGTGCCCAAGAAATCCAACCGCCGGAAAAGCAAGGGCAGCTCCGACGGCACAGGCGGCGCGGCTTCGGCGGCGGCCAAGGACGGCGCCGCCGCGGCCGCGCCGGAGGAGGGGGCGGCGGCGGCGGCGGCGCCCCTACCCCCCGTGGCCGACGACTAGGATCCAAAGCTTTGGCGTCGTTTTGGGGGAACGGATCGAATCAAGCATTGCTGCAGAGAGTACTCTGAGCTCGATTAGTAGGATGATGGTACTCGAAGGGGCACATGCGTTGAGGATTTGAGGCGTCCGTCGTCCGGTCCAAAAGGTTGATGATCACACGTTCATCTTCTTAGCGTTCTCGGGAGTGGGTAGGTGTGTGTGCACGCACAAATGCCATTTCTTTTCTCTATTTCTTTCTGTAACAATATTGATCCACTTTTCTCTAACCTGTTATATACCTTGTTCAAAGATTCATATATAAAAGTGTGCTGTGTGCGCTATACATACCTCTCACATATGAGTTTGGTTTTGTTATGCTTCAAAAAATGGTGGATGGAACACATCAACGGATTGACTCATGTTGTTTTGAAGGGAAGAGGGTAAAAACGAACTTGTGCAGCATGCAAAGTATATATCAATTAACTCATGTAAACTAGCAAAGTGACCCGTGCAATTTGCACGGGTAGCTAGTTTTTTCATCCTAACATTTTATTTTCTTGGTGTTTCTTTTTTAATATATTTGATCAGTAGGGGAAACCCCTCCTGTTTCATAAAAAACAATTTGTTTTCTTTTTATAATTTATTTAAACCACTATATTTTGTTATTTTACTGTCGTAATTGTGTTTGTGACTGGTACCATTAAATATACCATCTTTTTTATTTTGTGGCGCCAACATGCATGATAAAAGGGAATTTTAGTTACACAACCAGGCATAAGTTGTAAAAATTAGAATACACCATACTCTCAGCAGTATTATTTTTTACTATAAGGGTAAGTTAATTAATGCATATATAGGCTTAGAAAAGCAGATTAAATTGAGCTAAGCTCAGGCAAGCAGTGAAGCTGTTCACATGGATATATACTAATTATGCAAAGGTTACATGGTAGCTATATAGTTTTACATGGCATTTCTTTCTTGAGAGGCCTCTTCTTCATTCCTAATCAAATCAAACGACTAAACAAAGAGTGGCCCATCGGGTCGCCTCAACCAAGCTCATCCTGAAGTACTATGCTATTACAATGATTTAGGGGACGCCATGTCTGTCAGGGCGAAATCCCGATACCGACTCACATGCCAGCCTCATTGCTATGAGCTATAGCATGTTGTTCACTTACTGCATAGCCTGGACCATCTACCATCGCATCCTCTCTCTTTCTCTCATTCTCTCTCTAGGGTGGATCTACCTGCGTGTTCCAGGGAGGCTGATGCTCTCTCTCTCTCCGGCTGATCTAGCCACATGTTCCGAGGGGTGGATGCCCCATTGTTCCTCCTCTCAATCTCTTGTTCTTCTTCTTAAACCTCACCATCTCCTCCCCTAGCTCTCCCTTAGTACTAATGGAGGTGGCACCCAATGGGTGGGGGGGGAGCCCCTCCAGCCCTCCTACTCTCTCTCTTCACCAACATTCTCATTGTAGTGCTACCCTTGATCTTGTTTGGAGGAGCTTGAATGCAATGTAGCTATGCACAGCTCTTTGGCAAGTGAGGCCGTGGTGAGCCAAAGGATATAGGCGAGACATTATTAGGGAGGGTCTAAGTAGCAACCTTGAGTATGGGGAAGAAGATTGACTTCAACATATGACAACTTTGGAAATAGACAAAGTCGGGCAAAGAATGTGGTGGTGAGCCCGAAGGATATTACAACTTTGAAAATAAGTCATGTTGAGCCTAAAGGATATAGGCGTCGGGACATTATTAGGGAGGGTCTAAGTAGCAATCTTGAGTATGGGGAAGAAGACTGACTCCGACATATGACAACTTTTGGAAATAGACAAAGTCAGGCAAGGTTGTAGTGAATCTCCGAAGGATTTGGTTTCACGTAGTATCTTTCAAAAGAAACTATTTTTATTATTTTATTTCTAATTTAATTATATTTGATATGGACTCTTTTGTTTAGATATTTCGCTTCGCAATTTGCATAGAAACCATATGCCATTTTTCTTATTTTCTAAAATCCCAAATATTAGTGGTGTTAGATACACGCTATTTTTGGGCTAGTCAATCATTAGATTTATGTGAAAATCCAACGTTCCTTCATGGCACCTCACAAACCTAACCTTATTTTGATCAATCAGGAACAAACATCTTTTATTATGTGTTTTCTTTAAACAAAATAAACGGACATGTTTAGATGCCACGTTTCACTTTTTTTTTTACTTTACGGACTGAACCAGAAACGTACATGCTTACGGAGCAATGATAGAGTCTGATTACAATAGAAAATACCAATTAACCTTTTTATGTACGAAAAGATAATAGACTCCAAGTTTGATAAGAAATAATAAAAAATTATTTAATATGTCTTATTTAGAATAACGTGAATCGTTAGATCTTCATAAAATTTGACGGTGTATATTCTTCTATTTTTTAGATTAACGTGGAATTTTTTAGGCCCTCTCGGTGAATCTTTAATAAGATAATAGATGTGTTAATCGCGAGAAAATTGTCATGAGCCCCCTTGCTATTTCAGATCTCTGAAATTAAGTTATCAAATTTAACTGTTGGATGTGCCTTTAGACTAAATGTTACTACCTCTGTTCGTAAATGGTTGTCGTTTCGGACAGGGCTGTTGTACTGGAAACAAGCTAAAAGGTTTGGTCAGAACGTCATTTATAAAAGAACGGAGGGAGTACTATTTAGGTACTTGTGTAGTTTTCACACTACCATCAAGACTAGTAGAGCACTAAAACCCAAATAACTATCCAACCGAAGTAGTAGGCAATTTAATAATACATCGAAATCTGGATTACTTGGAATTGATCCACTTGGTTTTGGACCAAATTGTTTAGAATGCCTAAACTTTTTTTTATACAAGGGTAGTGTTGGAGAGGGGTTTGCCGAAGTGACTATCGACCAATTTACATTGTATTATCTGAACGGTCAAAATGAGAAATTTCAGCAAACAAACATTCCTATGTCAGTACATTCAAGAACCTAAGGCCCTTTTAAAAACAAGAGATGGACATGAACTTCACAATTTTAATGGTCTAAATTATTGTGAAAAACCTTTCAAAAAATAAATTATTGTGAAAAATTACCTATTGTCCAAGAAGTATAATTTGTTTAGTTTGAATGGCGAAAAAGAAAACAATAGAAAGGTATAGAGCGTGTAGGGGTAGAACATGGCTCTAATTATCAATGGAGCAATGCACATCTCACTGCCCAAATGACCATCCAACGAAAATAATAGGGAATTTAGATACTTCAAATATTAGAAAGTTTACGGGCAAATTTTTTGCCATGTCATGACATATTTTATTTTGTTGATCAGAAAAATGCGTGGAAGAAATTATCAAAACTTTGGTGGACTAATATTTTTGCTTGCTTCCAAATCAAACGGATTGTATTATGTCTAGTTAACTAGTTTTGATTATGTGTATTTGAATTGCAGGACTGAAAAATGGGCTCCTTCCACATGACAATCATACACAAGAATAGAGTCGGTAATGGATTTGCAAACCAGGACTATCGTCTGTCACTCTGTCAACACCAACTTACTTCATACCTTCTCCATTTTAAAAAATAATACGACTTTTATGGCAAGATGATTAATTTATTTTAAATTAATAGTTTTATTTTTAAGCTAATTGTCCGTAACATAGCTACAGATTTAAAAACAGAGGGACTACATACTATTAGGATGTGGGCCAAAGTGATATACCTTTTGGCGAAAATTGGTTGCAGTAACAAATGATACTAAACCCTTATCAATTTCCATATTAAAAATTTATAATATTTTGTTAAGTTAATAGACCACCAAGCACCTACACCATACCCCAATTTTCCGACTGTCGAACTACCCTCATCAAAGAAATCAAATTTGATTAGCAATGAGTTTTTCCTGTACTTTGTAATCCTGTTAATTTGTCGATCAATTATAATGTTGAAATGTAATGAACATGTCAGTGTAATTGGAACAAAATGGCATCATTGTTTAACAAAGCTGTCAGATCGTTCTGATTTCAAATATATATTTGTCACTTGTGCCCTTGCTTCTTCTAGGTTTCCAGTCTAGCAGCCTCAACCGCTTATGACAAATGAATAATTTTTGCTCATATTATATGACGAGCATCAGCTCAACCTTGTTAAAACATCTCACAAATGTGCAGTGTAGCTGAGAGTTTCAACGAAGACTAGCGAATACCATTATGTGTCAAAGTGCATATGACAAACAGTGCAACCATTAATTCTAGATAGAGATATCGCCATCTGAAACTCATAGGAAAGTTATCAATTGCCAGTTTTTCAAAGCCTGCACCTCAAACCTGATAGAGGCGGATAACCTGGTTGATTGTGGCGCGGCAAATAGGGCACGACCCATTCTTGGATTTTATACCCTCCAAGCAGGGCATGCAGAAAGCCATATGGCCGCACGGAACGCAGGCACCTTCAACCGGGGCATCCAAACATATAACACATCTGCGCCAGGGATTACTGTTACTGCTGCTGCTCGCATTAGCTTCGCTTTTCACAGGTTCAACAGAGCTTGCGTCTGGATTCTTTTGGTTATAACTTGTTCCTTGCACGCCCCTTCCATTGTATCTACTGCTTCTTGTGGGGTTGACTTGAGCATGGCCACTTATCATTGATGGGGCGGGAGCATCCGGTCGGTCATATCTATGGAGATAGTTGCTTCCAAGGTTTCCCCAGTCAACCGTGTTTGCACTTGACACACCAGCCTGAACATGGGGAACTGTCTCTGCTCTAGCTGATTGAACTAAGGCATTGATGGCCCTTCCTAACTCAACGTATCTGGTTGCCAAAGATGAATTTGCAGGTAATGGTGGGTCTGCTGGTTGTACTGGGACTGTGTTAACAACCTGAAAAGAATATGATGCTTGGAAAATTATATCATGCTATGTGAAGTAGTTTAAAATTTGCAAAATCCAGCAACTTAATTCAAATTAGTCAAAACTCTAGACCTTGCATTGCTATTGCCATAGTTATTTATACATCTATTTTTAGAAGCAAATTAAAATATTGTTTACACAGAAGCCCCAGTTAAACTGAAATCAGTTATAAAAAATATCAAAATTAGGACTGTAATGACAAGTAAGGATATATAACATGATTAAACTAACGAGCATGCAAAAACACTACAGGAAGTTACCTCTGCTGTGCCGCGGAATGTATCATAAAACCGATGAAGCATCTGTTTGTCACCTTGATCAGCTGATAAGATCTCGTGTCGACTTTCTGCACAGAACATCTCAACAAAATTTAATTAAAAAGGAATGTCTATGCGGTCACTCTCCCTAGTATAACTTTGCAATCTAATTAATAAATAAAGGGAATTATAAAGATGTAAAAGCTGCACAAAATGTAAATCATATCAACAAAGAAAGTAACCAATAACATAAACAATCATGAACAACTATACAATCATTAGAATTTGTAAAATCTAATACATACCTGTTTCTTTGTCAAAAATGGTTATGGATGGGTCTTCCTCATTAAGCTTTCCTTCATCAATTTGAGATTTCCATAGTTCAATTACAGCTTGTGGTTTAGTATTCTGATACAGAAATATCACAAACGATACTATTTTATTAGCAGACAGTCATCACAATTTGAACAAAATATATCATTGCAATAAAGATAGTACAGAGTTCACTACAACCACTGAGGAAAACCTAGCAGTACATTAAAAACCAAAGGTGATGACCTTAGCTCCATTGAAATTGTATCTATATTATTGCACTGCAATGAGGGGCGAAGCCATGTTAAAAATGACCCTGAGGAACACTGTATTGTATAGAAGGAAAATAATACAAGCCACATGGTAAAATTGAATCAAACAGTAGTAATTTTTTGTTTCACTCTGCTTCATGTGCACTAGAGAAAGTCAGCGTAGTTTCGCCCCTACAACAGAAGGTGCCAAAACTTTTAATTGTGGTACAAAGACAAAGAGAGAATTCAAATGCACCCCAGCCATTTGTCAAAGGTTTCCTTTTTTCTTTGTTAATCCTGGCTGATCCTGCCATAACGAGTTTACTGACTACCTCAACTCGTTTCAGGTCATGAGCAACAAATCAAAACCACCAGAGAGGCCAATAATCTCCACTTCCTTAATGACAACTGTGAAGTTAGAAAAAGGAAAATAAAGAAAAAAATATCAGACGTACAGGTACTTGCAATGAAGTTTTCTCAAAAATAAATAAAAATATCAGAGAGGCTCTGAGCATGTAGCAGTAGCTGTACACAAATTTCAAATCTTCTGACATTTGCTACTTCTTACTACAGAACTAGACAAGGGAAAAAGAATACACTTGAAAAGCAAGAGGTCAATAATTCCATTACTATCACATATTTTTCTCTCGAACACGCAGGAGAGCTGCGTATCTTTGATTAAGAAAGAATAAAAGGGTCCAGATACACAAAGCAACACCACACCTTGGACCAGGATGTGGGATGCAGGTTTATATGATCATACTCTTACTATCACATATTAATAATATAAATGCAAAATAATGCAGGAACACAATTCATAGATACATACATAAAGATATCCAAAACTATACACAGTAGTTGCAAAGAGAAAAGAAAAGCAGAGTCAGGTCAAGTTTTTAGTTCCTGTTATATCTGTGATGCATGGTATATAGCTAACTCCAACTTGAGGGGCCTGCTGGTTAGATTCTGCGCTTCACATGGTAAAACTACTGCCCATGTCGGTGATATTATCTCCGGCAGTCTTCCACGGGGTAGCCCACGGAAGTGATTTGTAATGCAGGGAAGATCGCAAAGATCGGAAGCAGGATGGTTAGGATGGACAGACACAAGGGTTTATACAGGTTCGGGCCGTCGACTCGACGTAATACCCTACGTCCTGTTTTTGGGGTGTTGTATTGCGTAGATTGTGAGTTGAGATGTGTTCAGATGTTTTTGGAGGGGGTCCCTGCCCGCCTTATATATCGGGGGGCAGGGTTACAAGTCGGTTTGTATCCGATCCTATCTCTAAGAATCCTTTCCTTCTTTACAATAATTCCTATTCCAACTAGGACTTCTCCTCCCAGATCCTTCCTCCGTGCGCCGACTTGTCCCGCACGTCTTCAGGTCCATAACGGTGGGCTGGGCCGCCCCCTTTTGGTGGGCTGCCAGGCTTGCTCGTGAGGTACCCGGGTACTATATCCCCCACAGTAGCCCCCGAGCACTTCTTGACCGATCGTTGGCTGTAATTGATCCGTCTTTTCTTCCATGATCCGAGTGCTCCAAGTTGTCTAAGATCTCATCCGAGTGGTTTCGAAGAAGATCCGAGTGGTTTCAAGGAAGATCCGAGTGCATGCTCAGACGTTCCTGAAAACAATTCTTCAATTATAGCCATAGTGAGGGGAAGGAGTGCTCTTCTTCACGACGCGACAGCGAAGTGAATACACTTAGCCCCCGGGCTTTGGGCAATTTTTATACGAAATTGGCCAAAGGTCTTCAACTTTTATCCATCTGTATCTTGATCTTCAATGGTGTGCACCTCCAGGTGCACCCATTGGGTGTAGCCCTCGAGCCTTGAGCAGAATAGAATATTCTGGTCGAGGGTCAAAAATATTATGAATCTCTTTTTAAACTTAATCCATCAATGGTGTGCACCTCCAGGTGCACCCATTGGGTGTAGCCCCCGAGTCTTGTTACGACTCAGCATGATCGTGTCAAGACTCTGAAAGCTATGAAATCCGACTGATTTTTTCAGCCCCCATGCCTCTGGACATGGATTATAGATAATCTTTTCCTTTAGGGGCTTTTTTGTTTCCCCTTTATAAGGATTTTGTCCTCAAGTTCTTTGAACTCGGCATGACCTCCGAGTCGTGTCCCACGACTCAGCTTGACCATATGGTAAGCCATCTTCTCGCAAGATTTATACTTGTCAGCATTTGACTCAGATTCCTGAGCGAATATAGCGATAGTATCGCATGCCTTACGTAAAAATCAATTGCAAGGATGCAATATTAACTTCAAAATCAAATCTGGCCGTCGACTAATTTTAGCCTCACGACCGAGTGGTTTTTGCCCCTGAACACTAGCTCAGGAACCCACAAATTTGTTAGCGTGACAGAACCGAAAGGTCGTGCTATATTTCAGCCCATTTAGGCCCACTACTCCGCAAAGTCCGTTGCGTCCCTAACGGTTGCTTTACGGAAGGCGAAATATCGCGAGATATCGCGACTCCTTACCGCATCTTTGAATTCAAAGCGACGGGACGTGCCTGCGTCGGTTGAGTTCCCGAGACACGCATCGAGCCGCGCGCGGGAGGAACGGTTCATTCCTTTATAAGCCATCCCCGCCGCAATCTTCTTCCTTTACTTGCCATTTGCCTTCCCCGACGCTCCAGTTCTCCTCCTCGCGCAAGAGCAAACCCTAGATCCGCTCCCGCAGCTTTCCTCCTTGCTCTTCAGCCCCGCTCATCGCCATGGCGCCCAAGAGGAAGGAAGGCCCGAAGCGGAAGGAGAGGTCGCCGGCAAGGGCCCGGTCGTCCAAGGCCAAGGCCACCGCCGAGGTCGCCGTGGATCGCGCCGCCGAGTGGAGGGAGTCCATCACCACCACCATGCGCCTCGAGCAACACGTCATCGACGGCATCCTCCCCGACCAGCAAACCGCCGAGTGGCGCGCCGCCGCCGGTGAGTCTTTCCCCACCCCAAACTCCTCTGATTTGGTGGTGTTCGAATCTTTCTTTCTTCGTGGTTTTGGCGTGCCCGCGCATCCTTTCCTCCGCGGGCTGCTGCACTTTCATGGGATCAGTCTCTGCGCGCTGAATCCCAACTCCATTCTCCATATCGCCATATTCATCAACCTCTGTGAGGCCTATCTTGGGATAGAGCCTCACTTCAATCTTTTTCTTCATCTTTTTCTTCTTAAACCTTATCCCCGAACCGACTGTCCGCAAGTAGTCGGGGGCGCCGGATTCCAACTCCGCGAGGGTCGAACTCGGGAGTATTTTGACATCCCTTTCCTTACCTCCAATAAGGGGTGGCAGTCCGAGTGGTTTTACGTAGGAAACCACTCGCCTGCCATCTCTCCAGAAATCGATTCTCGTCCTGTTCCCTCCCAGTCCTGGACCGCTCTTCCCAAGGAGAGTGAAATGGATCAGGTTCGGGAACTCCTGGGTCTTATTACCCAGTTGAAGGACAATGGGTTGTCTGCCGTCGGAGTGGCAGCCAACTTCGTTCTGCGCCGGGTCCAGCCCCTCAAGCAGCGGGCTCACCCGGCGTATGAGTATTACGCCGAGGGGGACAACACGCGCGAAGCCCCCGAGCGCGTCGACAAAGTCCAAGCCGCCGCTCGGCTTGGCAAATTCTTCGCGACCGGAACCTCCCTGAGGACCACTGATTGTCCTCCGGCGTTCAACTTGGGAAATCCACGCCCTGAGGTATTTAGTCAATCTGTTGTTGTTTTTATTTCAATTCCACCCATTGGGTGTAATCTCAGAACTGAACCCAATTTTTGCAGGGTCGAGCTGCCTTTGTATCCCTCCCTCCTTTGCCTGAGATGCCAAAGGGAGTGGATCAACCGGCTCGGCGCAGGGCCGTTGGATCTGAAGAAGCAGTCGGGGGAAGTGAGAGTGATCTGCGCGACTCAGATATCACTCTGTCGTCCTCTCCTTCTCCCGATGTGCTATCTCCGAGTGGTGAGAAGGCTGCCCCTGCCCCGAAGAAGCGGAAGATCTCAACAGGGATCGTGTTTAGGGATGCGCCAAGCCGCCGCCAACTCCTTATCTCTGAGTCGTCTGACTCGGAAGAAGATGAAGCTGGCGTGGCCGAGTCGTCAATCCTACCGCCAATCACAAGCTCGGAGCAGTCTCCTCTTGCAGTAATGCCTCTGAGTGCTGCAAGTCCGAGGGACCTCCCTTCCCCCACTCGGAAAGGAAAGCGCCCGAGAATGCGCATCTCTACTCTGTAAGTATCCTTATCATTTCTTTGATTTACCTTTATGTTCTTCTATTAGTGATCCATATATGCTTTATTCTGTAGCACGCCATCTGAGGTCCCCTTCGCGGGTCCTCCGCCTCAGTCGGCTGTTGAGACCGAGGCCCCGTCAATCCAAAGTCCAGAGGTGCCGATCCACTCGGCTGATCTTCTCAGCGATCAGCCTGTGGGTCCGCCACCAGAGTCACTGCGAGCACCAACCCCGCCTCCACCGAGTCCTACACCGGCGTCGCCGACCCCGCCGCCAGTTCCTCAAGGCAGCCCCCAGCCTGCTCCTGTGGTTGAACCGACTGCAGCAGTGGAGGAGCCCCAGACTGCGGCGGTCGAGGTTGCTTCTGCGGTGGACGGCGCTTTGAGTGGTGGTGCTCCCATGACTCCTCTGGAGGAGTTCATGTCACTCCATCTTCGCATGGGCCACATAGCCAAGGTATTTCCTGAGCTACTTATTTTGTTGATATCAAGTACCGAGTGGTACATCAATTCGTATTGTCATCTGACTTGTCTTTGCAGGACTTAGCTGCTGATGCCGAGGCCAAAGCCTCGGTTATTCAAGAACTATCTTCCGCAGTTGCTAAGGCCGACTCCTTGGTGGCCCGAGTGGCTGAGCTCGAGGCTGCTGCGGTCCAGCGCCAGGCTGAGTTGGAGGAAGCCCAGCGTACCACTCGCGATTTACGCGGGGAGGTAGAGCAGGCTAAGCTCAACGAGGCCCAGGCCGTGCACGAGCTCAGAGGTATGTTCTTCCTTGTTTGTTTTTCTGTCAGACGTGAAAAATATTATTCAGATCTAACTTTCTGTAGATTATCGATATCGGATTATGTCCCAATTCGCAGAGCTCACTGCCAAGGTGGCCCGGCTGCAAGGTGAAGCTGAGGCGCTGCGCACCGAGAAGATAGCGCTGGAGGACGCTATCCGAGTGGTGGCGGAGGAGATCGAGCCGGAGGCGTCATCGTCTTCGGCTTCCATCCTCGACCGCGTTCGGGCGCTCCCACGCTACTTCCGGCGGCAGCTCTGCTCCATCAGCCAGGCCAGCTGTGGCCATGTCCTGGCGGTGCTCAAGTCGCTGTTCCCGGCGTCAGACCTGGAGCCACTCGGCCGCGGGTATGCTGCCGGCACCTCCGAAGACGACGTGGGCAGACTGCTCCATGAAGTCGAGCCTATCGCCAATGTCCTGTCCAAGGATGTTGTTGATGACTCGGATGAAGCGGCCCCGTCTGGTGCTGGTGACCCTGCAATGTAAATAAAATATTTGTAGTATTTGATCTAACTAGAATCTTTTGAACAATGTTTAAATTGTCGTTATTGTATATAAGTTTTTATGTGACTGCAACTCCCTTTCTTTCTGCGCTGGCCTTAATTTCTGAGTGGTTGACCTGTTACGGAGTAGATTAGCCTCGTTGGTCTCAGTCTCATGCCGCAGAGTCTTTGTCGTACGTTTAGAGCTTTGACTTGGCGAGTACTTTCCCTCTCGATTTAAGGTTTGTTCCACTCATACTTTATGTGCGTGACGCGAAAGAGGAAATGCGAGTAGTAGAAATAGATGAAAGATGAAATCAACTTTATTGATAACTCATTATAAACATGCCGAGTCGGAACTGGGGGTGACTACCCTCCAAAATCACTCGGAAAAACAAATGTAATAATAAAAAAGATAAATACATAACTGAATTAGGCGTAGAAACGCTGTAAGTGCTCGATGTTCCATGGATTTGGGATGTCTACGCCGTCTTCCGTCATGAGGCGATATGAGCCGGGGCGACTCACTGACTTGATAATGTATGGCCCCTCCCAAGGGGACGCAAGCTTGTGCGCGCCCTTGGTGTCTTGCTTCCTCCTCAGAACCAAATCGCCTGCTTCAAATGATCTCTGCTTAACTGATCGATTGTGATAACGTCGCAGGACCTGAGCGTAGCGCGCGGCTTGGATCTGGGCAGCCAATCTCTTTTCCTCGATGCTGTCGAGGTCTTCAATGCGCGCCACTTGCGCGTCGTATTCATCATAGAACTCCACTCGGGGGGAGCCGTATGTGAGGTCCGTTGGTAGGATAGCTTCCGAGCCGTAAACCAGAAAGAACGGAGTTTGCTTCGTGGCACGACTCGGCTGGGTGCGCAGCCCCCAGACTACAGCTGGCAACTCCTTGATCCATCGTCCGTCGTGTTGCTTCAGCTGCTTGAATATCCGGGCCCTGAGCGCCTTGATTATTTCGCCATTGGCTCTTTCGACTTGGCCATTGGCCCTTGGGTGTGCCACAGGATGCAGGGCATAGCTTGATGCTCCTCTCGCTGCACCAGTCTTTAAACTCCTGCGCCACGAAGTTCGTACCATTATCTGTGATGATACGATTTGGGACTCCGAAGCGGTGGGTGATGTCGGTGAAGAACTCGATGGTCTTGGCTGCCGTGTGCTTTCTGACTGGTTTCACCTCAATCCACTTGGTGAACTTGTCAATAGCTACAAGGACATGGTCAAAACCACCAGGAGCCTTCTTGAATGGACCAATCATATCCAAGCACCAACAAGCGAAGGGCCAGGATGCTGGTATGGTCTGCAGCTGTTGTGCGGGTGCGTGTATTTGCCTTGCAAAATACTGACACCCTTTGCAGCGCCGCACGATGTTTTCTGAGTCTGCTACAGCAGTCGGCCAGTAGAAACCAGACCGGAAAGCTTTACCAACAATGGTTCTAGCCCCGGCGTGATTGCCACAGATTCCTTTATGTATGTCTGTCAAGAGCTCTATACCCTCAGCGCGACTCACGCACTTTTGGAGGATTTGGGAAGCTCCAGATCGACGATACAGCTTGTCTCCGATGATGACGTAGCTTTTGCTGCGCCGCACGATTTGTTCGTGGAGCGAGTTTAGATCTTTGTCTTCCTGCGACCTCTGCAGGTAATATGCCGCTGTCCAGATAGTCGATGATCTGGGTCCTCCAGTCCAACGCTTCGTCTACCACTAATGTGGCTGACTCTGGGGATTCTCCGACTTGTTGCTCCGCGACAGTGCCATCCGGGTTTATCTTGATAGATGGTTTGATAAGATCTTGTATGAAAACTCCGGGTGGGACGCCTTCACGGGTGGACCCCATCTTAGGCGAGCTCATCTGCTGCCTTGTTATGGTCGCGCACCACATGATGGAACTCTAAGCCATAGAATTTCCCTTCCAACTTCCTGATTTCTTCGCAGTATGCGTCCATCTTCTCGTTGGTCCTGGACCAGTCCTTGTTTACCTGGTTTATGACTAGGGCAGAGTCCCCGCGTACCATCAGGCGTTTGATACCCAAAGATACTGCAATGCGGAGACCGTGCAAGGCTGCTTCGTACTCGGCTACGTTGTTGGATACTGGGAACATGATTTGAAGGACGTATTTTAATTCCTGTCCACTTGGAGAGATCAGGAGTACGCCTGCGCCGCCTCCTTTTATCTGGAGGGAGCCATCAAAGTACATCTCCCAGTACTCAACTACCTCGTCGTCAGCCGGAGCTTGGTTTTCTGTCCAGTCTGCTACGAAGTCGGCCAAGACCTGAGACTTGATAGCAGTACGTGGAACAAAGTTTATGTGATGGGCAGCCAATTCTATTGACCACTTGACGATTCGGCCGCTGGCATCTCGGTTATGGAGAATTTCTCCTAAAGGATTTTCGCTCACCACCGAGATTGGATGGGCCTCAAAGTAGTGTTTCAGCTTTCTTGCTGAGATAAGAACTCCATAGAGTAATTTCTGCACATGGGGGTAGCGTACCTTAGATACGGTCAGAACCTCGCTGACGAAGTAGACTGGTCGCTGAACTCCATATGCGTGTCCTTCTTCAGGACGCTCGACCACTAGTACCGTGCTAACCACTCGGGGAGTAGCAGAGATGTAGAGGTAGAGCTAGTTCTCTTGGTTGAGGTGGGACGAGGATGGGAGGGCTCTGCAGGTAGTCTTTGAGTTCCTGGAAAGATTGATTCGCCTCGTCATCCCACACGAACTTGTCTTGCTTCTTGAGCAGTTTGAAAAACGGCAATCCGCGAACGCCGAGTCGTGATATGAAACGACCGAGCGCTGCCATGCATCCAGTAAGCTTTTGCACATCCTTTTGACAGGTTGGTGGTAGCATCTTGGTGATGGCCGTGATCTTCTCGCGATTTGCCTCGATCCCGCGGTTACTGACCATGAAGCCGAGTAGTTTACCTGAGGGTACTCCGAAGACACACTTTTCCGGGTTGAGCTTCCACCGGAATACGTGCAAGCGTTCGAAGACCTTTGTCAGGTTCCCTATCATGTCCTCGGGGTTCATGATCTTGACCACGATATCGTCGATGTAGGCTTCTACTATGTCTGGAATCAATTGATCCAGACATGCTTGAATCGTCCTCTGATAGGTTGCGCCTGCATTCTTCAGACCGAAGGCCATTGTGTTATAACAAAAGGCACCAAACGGCGTGATGAACGCGGTCTTTATTTGGTCTTCCAGCTTCAGGCCTATCTGGTGATAACCTGAGTAGCAATCGAGAAAGCAGAGCAGGGCGGAGCCTGCCGTGGAGTCAACGACTTGATCGATGCGGGGGGAACGAAGGGGTCTTTAGGGCAAGCTTTGTTGAGATCTGTATAATCGACGCACATTCTCCAATCATTATTATTCTTTTTTCTTGCAAGAACTGGATTAGCTAACCAGTCGAGATGGAACACCTCCTGAATAAACCCGGCTGCTAACAGCTTTGTAATCTCTGCCCTAATTGCCTCCTTGCGGTCCTGCGCGAATCGACGAAGCCTTTGCTTGATCGGTTTGGCAGTCGGATTGACCTTCAAGGAGTGCTCGGCAAGTTCCCTTGGGACACCTGGCATATCGGATGGTTTCCACGCGAATATGTCGGCGTTTTCCCTTAGGAATTTGACGAGCACTTCTTCCTATTTGGGGTCTAACTCTGCCCCGATGATGGCCGTCTTCTTTGGGTCGTCCAGGTCCAGAGAGATCCTCTTCAGCTCCGTCTCTTTGCTTGGCGCGATGGCTTCTCTCGCTGGCTTCTTGGTGGGGATCTCTAGAGCGTCCTTGTCCACCTCCTGTGATGCAGCCAGTACTTGTTCCATGCGCTTGGACATGTCCAGGGCGGCTGCCGCGTTGAGAGTTTCCTGCTCGCATGTGTATGCGACTCGGACGTCTCCCAAGACGGTGATTACGCCTTTAGGTCCTGGCATTTTGACCTGCAAGTAGACGTAATGAGGAATCGCCATGAAGTTGGTGAGCGCCGGCCTCCCAAGGATGGCGTGGTATGCAGTTTCAAAGTTTGCCACCGTGAACTGCATGTGCTCGGTCCGGTAATTGTTCCGGTCTCCGAAGGTAACGGGCAATGTGATGTGCCCGAGTGGATCCGCCCCCTCTCCCGGTATCAAACCGTAGAATGCGGACTAGGGGGGACTCAGGTCGAGAGTAGTCAGGCCGAGCTCCTTCAATGTGTTAGCAAAAAGGATGTTCAGGCCACTGCCACCGTCGACTAGTACCTTGGTGAGCCGAACGTTGCGAATCGTCGGGGCTACTACCAAGGCATGGGACCCGGGCTTCGGTATGAAGTTTGGGTGATCCTCCCGGGTGAATGTGATCGGAACTTCCGACCACTTGAGGTACTCAGGTACCGGTGGCTCCCTCGCGTGCATGACCTGGCGATGGGTGAGCTTCTGCTGGCGCTTCGACTCGAACTCTGGTCCGCCATAGATCATGCACACCACTCGGTCGGCTTCCTGGAAGTCGTCGCCGGGCTCGTCGTTCCGCCTGTCGTCTCGCGGGGAACCATCGTTCCTCTTTCTGTATGGAGGGCCTCTGTTGCCTCCAGTGAAGGCTCTCTTGAGCCCGTAGCACTCTCGCACCGAGTGCTTGTGTTTGTGGTAAGGGCATTGCTCATCGAGCATGCGCTGGAAGTCCTCTGGAGTTACCCGGCCTCTGGACCGGTCCAGGGCCGCGACCATATCTCCCTCGCTCTTCTTCTTGCGAGGTTGGCTGTCATTGCGTCGATGGTCGTCGTGTCGGTCTTCATCCTCGCGGCGGTCGCGTTTGCGAGTCGTCTTGTTCTCTTCTTCCCAGCGACTTCTGATCTCGCTGAGTTGTTCTTTTTCCGTGATCTCTGCGTCCGCCCACGTGCTAGCGACCCGGAACATGTCATTGACAGTCGCGGGTGGCTTCCGAGTCCACTTGTGAATCAGTCTCCCGTCGGAGATGCCGCGCTGGAAAGCTGACATCACCTCCTGATCCGTGACGTCCGTGATGGAGTTGCGCTTTTCTGAGAACCTGCGCACGAAGTCGTGCAGGGTCTCGTTCTTGCGCTGCCTGATCTAACCGAGGAGCCGCTTGCTCCCGGGCCTTTCCCAGGTACCGAGATAGTTACCGATGAAGAGTTCGGTAAGCTGCTCCCAGTTGTCGATGGCGTCCTGCGGGAGTCCTGCCAGCCAGTTGCGGCAGTCCTTGGTGAGCATGATGGGGAGATAGTTTGCCATCACGTCCTCGTCGCCGCCGGCCGCTTGTACGGCGGTGTAGTAGATCTGAAGCCATTGAGATGGGTCAGATTTCCCGTCGTACTTGTCGATATCCGACAGCTTGAAGCCTCTGGGCCACGTCACACTTCTTAAGCGCTCGGTGAACGACTGGAATCCGCCGATCCGACCTCTAGGGCGGGAATCGCTCGGACCCGATCCGTCAGCTGCTCTTTGGGGTGTGCTGTCCCTCCTGCGATCCCGGTCCCTGGGCGGGGAACGGGTCCTCCGATAGTTCCGAGTCCTGGGTGGAGTTCGGTCCCGTCGGTAGGTCCTGCTGCGCGGTGGATTTCGATCTCTCGGCGGAGTCGGTCGCCTGGGTGGTGGAAGCACTTGTCCTCGTGGCGGAGTGCGACCGCCATTGTTGCCGCGCCTTGGGCTACCGGAGAGGTCAGAGTAGTCTGACTCCGTCGAGTAGCCGCTCCTGTTGGGGTTACGACGGGGATTTCCATGATCCCGGTCGTACTCTTCGCGCCGTCGGATTTCCTCACGGTGGCGCTCTTCGGTGCTGTTGGTGATGACGTCCCTCGCATCTCGATCTCTGTTGATCGTGGTGCGGAGGTCTTCATCACGACCCGATCCGCCGCCGGCCCGGTGTCGAGACGGACCGGGCTCAGGAGCGTCCGTGGTCGTTCTGCCTTGCATCTGGTGAACCTGGACGGAGGCGGCCTGCACGAGAGCCCTTACCCTTTCCAGGCCCGGAGTGTTAGGTGGCAGCCGATTGATTTCCTCGTTGATAGTAACGAGGTTCTGGACCGGTGTCTCGTAGACGTCGTATCCGTTGAACTCGAACATGCCGTCGCGCATCAAGTTCCGGGTGCTCCTCCGGTCGTGCTGATCCCGTTGGCGACGATGATCTTCAGAGTGAGGCTCCTGGAGTCGAGCAGTGCCAGATCCTGACGCGGTGGCTCCGTGCGGTTGTGCGGCTCTGCGAGTCGCCCGACTGGCGTTGTGTCCTCGACGCTGGTTCCTGGCTTCAGTCGTCTCCTCAGCAGGAGTGACCTCATCTTCTGAGACAGGATTGGTTGGCGTTGCTGGCGCCACCATGTAGCAATATGATCCGACTCCCTCTTGCGCGAGGTAGTCTTCCTCGGACTCAGAGAAGTCGGATGTGGGCGTATAACGCTCCAAACTACTCGGAGTCAATTCTCCGAGTGATCCTAGTAGTTCCGGCTCTGTAGAGGCATCGGACACTGTGTATCCTTCCAGCAGATCGTCCAGGATTGAGGGTCCCAGTAGATCTAACCCGAGTCGCTCCCAGAGAAGTAATCATCCGACTGGACGATGTCCTTCATCTTCTGCTTCCGAGCAAGCGCGCAAAAGCCAGGGGTCTGGACAGTAATGACCTCAGGGCTCTGGACACGTGTTGGTTGAGCGTTTACGCTCTGCGATGATTCGGCGACGCGACTCTCAGGAGTCGGATCGGAACCGAGTGATTGTAGATCTGTTCCCGACTGGTCTGGCCTCGCGTTTTGCGATGGATTCAGCGGGGTAGATCCGGCACGATCAGATGCGATCGGACCGGATTGGGCCGTGATGGCCGAAGTCGGCGCCAGAGAGGAGACCTCCGTGGCGACCGTAGCTCCTGCCGCTTGGGTATCCAAGGCGGTGATGACGTCCCCGAACTGGATCTCGACTTCGTCGACGTCCGGGAGGTTGCAGCTGTCCAAGATCTTGATGCGATCCATCGAGCTTACTAGATTGATCTCGGCGATATCCCCTACCTGGCGCGCCACTGTCGGTGATATTATCTCCGGCAGTCTTCCACGGGGTAGCCCACGGAAGTGATTTGTAATGCAGGGAAGATCGCAAAGATCGGAAGCAGGATGGTTAGGATGGACAGACACAAGGGTTTATACAGGTTCGGGCCGTCGACTCGACGTAATACCCTACGTCCTGTTTTTGGGGTGTTGTATTGCGTAGATTGTGAGTTGAGATGTGTTCAGATGTTTTTGGAGGGGGTCCCTGCCCGCCTTATATATCGGGGGGCAGGGTTACAAGTCGGTTTGTATCCGATCCTATCTCTAAGAATCCTTTCCTTCTTTACAATAATTCCTATTCCAACTAGGACTTCTCCTCCCAGATCCTTCCTCCGTGCGCCGACTTGTCCCGCACGTCTTCAGGTCCAGAACGGTGGGCTGGGCCGCCCCCTTTTGGTGGGCTGCCAGGCTTGCTCGTGAGGTACCCGGGTACTATATCCCCCACAGCCCAACTGGAGAGAAAAAGAAAAAAAGGCTTATGTACGCATAAAACATAATTTGTAATGATCATGTGCACTGTGACATGCATCTCAGCATCTTAGCATCTAGACATAGTACCAAAAACTATAGAAAACTATGTAAATAGGGCTGAAAAAATGTTACATCTTATTTGTCATGAACGAATCAGGACCGTATTTCTCCCTCATCCATCCACGAAATAGACAAATCTCTCGCTAAAATAATTAGACAAAAGATTAATAAACAATCAAAATAAATAAAGTGTCATAGGTATTTAGCGCAAAATAGGATGATAAAGTACTACCTACCTCTATGGCCCATACAACAGACAGATGGCCTCTTTGTCTTGCCAATTCAAGTGATGTCTCACCATAATCGTTCTTTATATGAGGATCCGCTGCAAGAATACAGAAAAAGAGGTATTCACAAAGAACCTCGACTAGAGGCATGAAACAAAGGTATCATGTATAGTTCATTATCATATACCTCCATGTGTGATAAGTAATTTGACAACCATCTCCGCACCAGAATCAGCAGCATGGTGCAATGCGGTCGCACGACGTGATCCTGCCATTTGGAGAAGGGAAGTAAGGGCAGTCCCAACCCTTCAACTAGGATAGTTTCTATAGCATTAATTAGATTGCCATGTAGGACTTTTAGCTTATGTGGCACTGTATTAAATAAGAAAGAGGGTAGAGAGAGAGGAAGAAACTGAGTCTTGCATGAGACCCAATGTCTACACGAGAACCTATGCACTAGACACTACCAAACTTTGCATTGGGGAGATGATAGTTTCTTCATGATAGATAAAGAGTAAATATGATTGGTAGAGAGGAGAGATGATGCATTTATTAACAATCCACATCAAGAAATCATGGGTTGTGGAGTGTAGTTTCTATAGTGATTTCTTACTTACGTGGCGACATGGAAACTACCCATAGACTCTATGGGTTGGGACTGCCCTAATGAGGCATCACAGACATAATGACACAATAGTAGCCTGAATTAATAAGCATTTGTGAAGGCATGAATCTATTGGACCACACGCACACCTAGCCTTGTCAGTATTTGGAGGATTACAAATCGCAAAAGCAATGCATTTCTACCTATCATAGCTGGAGTACTAGTGGTAGATGTGAGACAACACCAAATCGAGCATTTGTGAAAAATCAAAACAAATGGTAGAAAATAACTGTTTCCTATCGGCGCTCTGAATTTGTGCAAATCACCTCTCCCGAACCCCCTCCATCCTCTTATGACAGGACTATTTGATCTTGACTCAAATACCAAGGAAAAGAACACTACTTATCCCTCATTTAAACATGTCACCATAAAATTGTAATGAAAACTCCTCGGTGCCAACGACATTAACACCATGACCCACATTAAAAATCGTTTCAACCAATCTCATTTCCTCCTTCCATTCTTGTTTTTCCGTGCGTGCAAGTGGTAGAGTAATTGAGAGTAAGACTAGACATTGTTATGCATCATACCCGAGACAATGGCCAAATAGTCTTATCATATAAGGATTTTTAAGATTTGGAAATAGTCTCATCATAAGGGGATGGAGGGAGTACCTCGCCGGTAGGCATTGACATTTGCCCCCATTTCAATAAGTACCCGGGCCATTCTAGGCAGCGAGTGCTGTTGGAGGTACGACCATGGGCCCACAGGGACACATGGATTGTCTCAGACAGAGTCGTACCAGGCGTGAAGAACACGAGTAGAGTACTGTAAGGACTCTTCTCGTTATGGAAACTAGTCGTATGACTTGTAAACTACTCGGGTTGCCTTGAAAAGCACTCTCCGAGTAGTAATTGGTTAGGATTCTACTCGAAACCGACCTTGTAACCCTGCCCGCCGTGTATATAAGGCTGGGCAGGGACCCTCTCCAAGAGACGAACCCAAGTCTCCCAACAGAGAGACATATAATCAATACCAATCACCACACAGGACGTAGGGTATTACGCCTTCTAAGCAGCCCGAACATGTCTAAATCCTGAGTCTCTTAGCCTTTGCGTTACTGATCTCGGCGAAACCCACCTGAAACTCCACTACCTCGGGATACCCCTCGGTAGGATCGACGGTAGAACACCGACATCTGGCGCGCCAGGTAGGGGTTTTCCTCGAAGATCCCGTGGAGAACGCAATGGTGACCTACATTCAAGCTGAAGCGCCTCAGGAGGGCACAACGTTCCGCTTTGGCTCGTGGGTCTACGTCGCCGACGGCTCGGGTGGCTTCTACAGCTACTTTGAGACACCAGTCGAGTTGAAGCAGGAGCAAGCGCCCATCAAGGAAGATTTGGCCGAACAACTCGGCGATATCACGCTCGCGGACCTCATCCGCGGGCAAGAGTCCGAGTCGATCACGACTACGGAGAAGCAAACAACTCTCCCACCCCAATTCCCGTTTGGACTCCGTAATTCGACCACGCATATTGTGAGGCGTTACGGAGCCAGTTCGAGTCCGTCATGGACTCGAAGCGGGACGTCCCAGTCCGAGTCATGGCAGGACACGCCAACTCTCTGAGCCAAGTGGTCCCCGAATGCCACTCGGACTCGGACGAGGAGACATTACAAGACGATGGCGAACACGACCTCGTGATCTACGCCACGCCTGAAGGAAGATTAGTCTACCAAAGAGACAGGATCCCACGGGA
Source organism: Urochloa ruziziensis (assembly GCA_015476505.1). Lineage (NCBI taxonomy): Eukaryota > Viridiplantae > Streptophyta > Magnoliopsida > Poales > Poaceae > Urochloa > Urochloa ruziziensis. The sequence goes on from WEIB01000039.1 coordinate 46,330, forward strand.
CGTCTACGAGTCCCGCCAGATCTTTGTACTCTTTGGGTCTGAAGCTACTGACGACCTGCCGTTCCAGCACGGCACACCGCTGTTGCCAGAAGAGGAAAGCTCTACGGAGCTCGTCACTCCAAGCTCCAGCGACTATGTCTAACCCAATCGACAAGTCTTCATGGCTGGCGCAGCAGCAGCTGGTGACGTCGACAACGACTCACGCTACGCTTTTGAGCTAGAAGGAGGTATCTCTGCGAATGAACACGCACCCGCTGGCGAATCTGCCCAAGCGGCCATGGACAGAGAGATCCGGAACAACAGGAGGGCTCATCGCCGCCTAAACGCTCGCAATCGCGTCATGGCCGGGCGCAACCTCGCTCAAGAGTTCGCACGAGTGGCACGCTACGACTCTCCTATGGCTAACGCCATGGAGATTGCCTACCACGTCCGCAGCCTGCCAAGAACCCCAGAGACGGCAGCTGCACTCGAAAGGATCAACGACATGATCCGCACTCTTGACAAGGCCATCGCCGCCGCACCATCGCGCAGTGAAGAAGTCGAAAGCAGCGGATGTCAACCTCCCCGCGACAAGCATCGTCCCCCAAACCCCAGCCGACTGGGAGAAGCCAACCGCGCAGAAGGCGCACCCCACACCAACCAGAGGATGATCGTCAACGAGGCGGACGTACTCATCGCAACGACGCTGCCACGTCATCCCACAGGCCAGCACACAGTGTCAACCGCGACGCGCGCTCCATCCTTGAATCCAAGAGGCGTGATGAAGCCCGGGGATACAGGGAAGAAGACGACGAGTACCCAATATTCTCCAGGGACATCTGGATGGCGGTTTACCCGCAACCATTCAAACCAGTCGGCTTCGAGAAGTACGACGGCAAGACCTCCCTTGAGTCGTGGTTGCGCATCTACTCTACGGCTATCGAGTGCGCGGGTGGCAACACTGCCATCAAGTGCAGATACTTCCCCATGTCACTCGAGCCCGCTCCACTCACATGGTTCAAAAACCTGCCACGACGCTCCATCGACTCCTGGGAACGCCTAAAGAAGATCTTCGTGTCAAATTTCCACGGCACATATAGTCGCCCAAGACTCGACACGACCTCGCCACGTGCAAGCAGCACAAAGGAGAAAGCGCGCGCGACTACATGCGCCGCTTCATGGAAATCAAGACTCTGGTGGTGGATGTCTCTGACTGCGACTGCATCGACTTGTTCCAGAACGGCATCACCAACAGGTTCTTTGACAGGCAATTTGGCCTGCATCGACAAAGGACTCTGGACGCCCTGCGTGACCAAGTTGAGACGTGGTCTGAGCAAGAAGACCGCGACCTCGAGAAATATGGCCCTCCCTAGGGTAGGGAGAGGCAAGACAACAAAGGCCAGCAGGGCTCCCAGCACAACAAGCGCAAGCCAGACGACACAGTCGCGACTCTGGATTGATGGTGGCTACAGGTGCACACTCGCCTTCATCAGGGGGTCATCCCGAGCGAGTCAGTCGACTGAGAAACAACATTTACCCCCAACATAAGTGCATAACTGATCAACAGATTCCCAAGAAAATTAACTGATCAACATTTACCCAACTTTCTATAATATAATTGTTAATTACCTCCAGGTCTGCGCCCTGGACTAGGAGGGCACGAATTTGCTCGACGCACCCGTAAGGCACCTCCTCGTGCAGCTCCCGATCCAGCGGCATCAGTCGCTTGCTTCCGCAGGAACCCATCTGGATTCACCAGCAAGATCAAGAGAATGGAGGCGGAGGCAGGGGAGGAGAGAAATCAACTCACGGATGAAGCATTTCTTGCAGAAGTAATGAGTACAACCAAGGATGCAAATTCTGATAAACCAAAGAACCCGGCGATCACTCACGGATGAAGACGCCCCTGACGCGGCGGCTCGGGTAAAAGAACCGATGGATCCCCGCTGATAGAGTGATAGGGTTGCAGATTTGGGGAATTCCCTTGGAGAGAAGAGGGTTTTTGGGAGGGAGAAAGGACCAACGCGGCTGCGGCTCCTTCCTGCCTGTACAGTTGCTGCTAGGCGTCTCCTTCTCATTGGCCCTTTTGGTGGGCCCACGGTTCCAGCACTGGTACTTTGCGAACTGTTGCTTTTTTATTTTTACACCAGGATTGGTAGGAAAAGGTTTGATAAGATGATCGACTTCAAAATATCTCACTAGTCACTAGATGTTGGATGAGCCAACCGAATAGAAAATAGTGGATGGAGTATCTACCTTTTTAATTGTAATAATTAGTATGATGACATTTCCTCAAAACAATAATTAATATGATGACTAGTGGAAATTAGCATATTACTTTTTTTTCTCCCTTCCTTTTTGATACTAGCAGAAGGGCACGTGCTTGTGTCACATGTTTTAAAAAATTATTGAATTAGTAAGACGGTGTAGCCATTTAAAGAGTAAGATGGAAGATTGTCTCTTTAAATTACTCTAAAGCGTTCAATCATCATAAAATACGACGGTGTAGGCATCGTATCCATCCACAAATTTAGTAAAATTTATAATTTTTTTTAGAACTTTTTGGATTTAGTAACTCCTCAATAGCAAAAATATGGAACTCCAATCCTATCACCGTGTACCATCGTGTACCATGTACAAATCAAACCAAAGAGTCACAGGAACATCTCTTACACAACTTTGTGCAAGTTGGGTACTTTTTTTTAGATTCGCAAAAGATAAGTCCTGCACTTTTTAACATCCAAATTAAATTCTTGCTCATAATAACCCCTTTCAAATCCTAGAAATCTTCAATAGGAAACTGATACGTATTTCTCATGGAGATTATTATTATAATAATGATTTGGAGTATATTTACAGCAAGAAATAACTTTGTGTTTGAGGACGCTCAACCAAGAACTGCCTGAATGCAACAAGGAGAGTTTCAAAATACTTTCTTGCCATGGTTAATCAAAGATAATTTAGCAAGATGTCAATGGAAAGGATGCCTGAAATGTTGTTACTGTAATTTAGATGAGACAATACAACATCTTTTCTTTGACTGTAACAATGCTAGATTAATATGGACAATGGTACAAGATTCTTTTAATATCGCACCTTCGGAAGATATACATCATTTGTTTGATGGGTGGTTACTCGGAGTGGATAGGAAACTACAGTACAAGGTTTTGGTTGGGGCTTCAACACTTTGTTGGTCAATTTGGTTAAGTCGAAATGACATGGTTTTTAACAATACAAAAGTCTCTTCCTCTATGCAGGTTTTATACAGTGGGACATATTGGATCAGCTTCTGGAGTATGCTGCAAAAAGAGGAGGACAAACCCTAGATCCTTTGGGGGTGCCGTGCGCTTCTGGAGTATGCTGCAAAAAGAGGAGGACAAACCCCAAATCCTTTGGGGGTGCCGTGCGCTTGAGGCTGCGATCATGGAGGTGTTTGCCCAACATAGATGGTTTCATAATAATAGACTTCCTAGTAGTTAAATGTGGTTGAAACTCTTTCTTGTTCGTGGCTCACGACGGTTGTCATGGTCTTCATGGTTGTAATAAGCAAAGCAAAACTACAAATAGTTGCATGCAACGATTGTTGCAGAGACTTTTAAAGGCATTGTGTTTGTAGCCTTTTCTTTCACACTTTTATTTGTGCCCCTGTTTCTACAATCTTGGAGCTATGTAAATGTTTAGTGAACTTAAAAAAGTTTGATCATTGAAA
>WEIB01000038.1:0-25039 GCA_015476505.1 Urochloa ruziziensis
CGAATCCATCCTTAAATGCAGGTCTACTGCAAGGAGGCAAATTTTTCACTTCCCCTCATTGTTTTTTTTTTTTTGAAAAGTACTTCCCCTCATTGTGGGAAGTACTAAGAACGAAAGCGCGGGGTGTGCTTTGTTCGGTCAGTCCTCAGCTAGTCAGCTCATTGGCAGTTTACGTCTTCCAAAAGATTCACCAAAGCTTTTAACAAGTTGAGTTTGTTCATTGTTTGACATGCTTTAGCTAAACAAGCCTGCTCAAATTCTTATGTGCACTAATTCGGTCGTGTCGTCACTACCCCATGTAATAATGCATCTCAATATGCTGACAGTATCCGTCTCTCTTATCTAATTATTATTAAGACACTTCCGTAAAAAAAGGTTTAGTAAGGACACAAAAGTGCTATCAACAATTATTCCTAAACCGTCCATTTTGCTCACGTAACGGAGCGAGCTCTTCATGCCAATTGCCAGGCCCATCTGCATATCTTTTGCAAAAATACACATATAAGAAACATGTAGTATTTTTGTGTGAAAAAACTAAAACACAAAAGGTGGTGGTTTGATGGAGTGCAGAAGCACGGGTAAGGAGCGAAGTGCGAACACACACCTATTGTGCAGCTCTTCATGCCAATTGCCAGGTCCATCTGCATTTCTTTTTCAAAAATACACATAAGAAACATGTAGTATTTTTATGTGAAAAAACTAAAAGACAAAAGGTGGCGGTTCGATGGAGTGCAGAAGCACGGGTAAGGAGCGAACACACTCCTATTGTGCAAGACCATCCGGATTTACGATCTTGGCCATCGCAGCAGCCGGATTTACGGTGACCGGGACTCGCGTCCTTGACCGTCACACCAGCCGAGCCGGATTCTTCACGTCCTTGACCGTCACACCGTCGGACCTACAGATCTAGGAGCGTCGGTTCCAATACATGGCGCTTTTACCCTCCATCGAGCCGGCACCTTTGCCCCCAAGCTTGGGATGACGTGGGCCACCGCTACGAGGCCCGGCGATCTTCGTCCGAGCGGCAGGGTATTTGCGCTGCTCTTGCCGCTCGGCGTTCTCCGGTGTGGGACTAAACTAGCTGCGGCGCGCGGTCAGCGTCCGCGACTGGCGTGTGCGTGCGCGTTACGCGAAGGCGGCGCCGCGCTGCGTGCGCGTGGTGGCTAGCTGGACTGGAGCTGCCTGCTAGGCGCGTCGACGAAGTGCAAGCCTACGTGCGGCGGCATCGCGGTCTCATCTGCGTATCAGGGCCAGCTAGACCGCAGTACTAGACGAGAAGTAGTACAGTACAGCTAGGCCGTAGCCGACTAGTACACGGCCGGACTTGAGAGTTGAGACCGTATCCGGAGGCGCGCGTTTATAAGTGTGTTTAATTTGGTTTTAAACGGCAGACGATAAGTCAGAGCCGCACGCTAACAAAGGCACCATGCATGCCACGCTATCTAGCATCCGAAGGTGACGGGGTCCTGCAGCTCAACTACCGCAGCAGCATGTTGACCTTGGCGCCTTGGATTTCAACCCGCCCTGTTTAGATGTTTCGCGAAATTTTTTTCGAGTATGTCAGGCACACATTTGAAGTATTAAATATAGACTAATTACAAAACTAATTACAGATTCTGTCAGTAAATCGCAAGACGAACCTAATGAGTCTAATTAATCCGTCATTAGCACATGTTACTGTAGCAATTTATTGTCTAATCACGACCTAACTAGGCTCATTAGATTCGTCTCGCGAAGTACACTCCATCTATATAATGGGTTATTTTTTCGACTACATTTAATATGTCATGCATGTGAGGGAACATGCTCGAAAAAAATTTCGCGAAACATCTAAACAGGGCAAAATTTTGCGGTGCAGGTGCAGTACGTCGTGCAGAGGTACCTTGTCACAATCACAGAGGTTGAATGCCAACTGAACGGCGATCATATCGGCTGCATGACCCAGCGTGATATATATAGCAGCTTCTGAACGGAGCGCGCTCTGTTCGTCAAGGTTTCTTCGGCGCGGTACAACGTGCGCATACGAATGCACGACGTTGATGCCACACGCTACGCATGCTGGAGGGCGGCGTGGATGAGAGACTAGCACTAGATTCTTTGTGTCAAATTCACTTTTCAAATTAAATGGTATGACCAGATTCTTTTTCAATAGTAGTTTCGAGATCTTACACATTACTGGTATGGAGCAGGACTATTTTGCCATTGTCTCGGGTATGATGCACAACAATGTCTAGTCTTACTCTCAATTACTCCACCACTTGCACGCACGGAAAAACAAGAATGGAGGGAGGAAATGAGATTGGTTGAAACGATTTTTAATGTGAGTCATGGTGTTAATGTCGTTGGCACCGATGAGTTTTCATTAAAATTTATGATGACATGTTTAAACGAGAGATAAGTAGTGTTTTTTTCCTTGGTATTTGAGCCAAGATCAAATAGTCCTATCATAAGGGGACGGAGGGAGTATTTGCTAAGCAAATTTTTAAAAAGTGGTTCAGCCGTTCAGGCTTTCACACTGAACACATCGGGCTGCTTCTAGTCATACCATACCAGTCATCTCCATTGCTTCTGTATCCTTTTCGTCCATGAAGTGGTTCAGACTCGGTAGCACATATGTCACGCTAGATTCAGGCTCAGTTCCACATGAAGTGGTGAAGTTGCGGAAGCAAGAGCCGTCCTTGTCAAATCCACCGTCTTCAGCACCTCAACATTACTCATCAGCCAACTTTTACACCAAGTTTTACTGCTTTCTCTACAAGACCTCTGCAGCAAGCATTGATCATTAACTTCACTCCAATTTAAAACCATAAAAGAAATAAACTTTTTCCCACTCTTTCAATGCTTTCTCTCAGCCGTATCAATGTCACATTCATCATGAGCCTTGAGTGGCAGGCTTATCCTGGCCTTGTAGATCGAGTTGCATGGTGGCACTTTGGATTCTGTGAAGTATAACCAGGAGTAGCTCAGCTGCCTACTCCCTCCGTCCCAAAATGTACGTCGTTTCCGGTTTTTTACGCCACAAGTTTGACTCGATTTTTATAAAATATGTACAACATTTGTATCTCTAAATAAATTTGTTAAAAAACTAGATGAAAAGATCTTTCCAATCATACTAATCATGTACCATAAACATTAATATTTTTAAATATAAAATTAATCAAAGATATTTCTCGGGAAGTGAGAAAGACATACATTTTGGGACGGAGGGAGTATATGCCTTCAGGAGGTCAGCTGGCGCTCAGGCAAGTGCAGTTCACTTCTACAGCTCACAGCCATGCCCGAGGGAAAGCTATCACCTGATAACTCCTGAAGCAGATATACAAGAATCAGGGTAAGCATCAGATGAAGAAATGAGGATGCAACTTAATACAAATAAGAAAAGAAAAAAATGGATATGCAACTTAATACAAATAAGGAAAGAAACAAATCAGGGGTAATGTGGACTTAAAAAGAATATCTGTGATATCGCAAAAAAAAAAAAATATATGTGTGAGATTACAGGCAACTGAAGCATTATACCCTGAAACTCAGCTAAACAAATGAATGATTTCATTCCATCCATCTCATCCTATCAGTACTATATAGATCACTCGCAGATCACCGCCCTGTGAGGCCATCACAGACAAGAACAAGATTGTGATATTCAATGTAAGCAGTAGACAATGTCAAATTAATGAGAAGAGCTGAAGAAAAAGGCGGAACAAAATGAAAAGAAAAAAGAGACCATTTAGTGATGGACGATGGTGCATATCTACTAGCATTCTCCTGCAAGGATTCTATCAGTTTCCTCATCAGCCTCAAAGCCATCTTTCTTCCAACGCTCAAGCACATCAGACACTGGCTTTCCCGCACGGACATAAGTCTTCAGTAAACTATGATAAACATCCCTAGTCAGAGGAAGCAGCTTCTGTATCATACTCACCATCTCCTCAGCTGCTTCTACATCCTTTTGTTCAATGAAATGGTTCAGGCTCATTAGCACATTTACCAGGTCAGGTTTCCATGGAGGACTTGCAGAAGCAAGAGCCTTCCTTGTCATGTCCACTGCCTTCAGCAGCTGACCAGTCATGAAAAATCCACCAGCCAACTTATAGCAGTAGTAGGGAAAGGTGTCCTACCTTTCTTGATTGTGTCATCCACAAGAGCTACTGCTTTCTTTCTCTGCAGTAAGCATCAACCACTAAGTTGATTAATCTGCCATCTTTATAAGAAACACACACCCTTTCCCATTCTTTCAGTGCTTCTTCAACCCCATCGATATCATTCTTCTTGAGTAACACACTTATCCTGGACATGTACATCGAATTGCACGGTGGCACCTTGGATTTGTAGACCCTCCAAATGCGTTCAACTTCAGGATTCATCTCCAGATCATTATATGTATGTAGCAAGAAACTGTAGGCGATCCTACCATTCTTGGGAGATATCCGCCTCTCCGCTTCCAGAAGAGCCGTGACAGCCCTTCCTTGCATCCCAGATTTCATGAACAATCTTGCTGCTGAGGCATATGCATGCCAATTCAAAAGCTTCCCGTGCGGGTTCGCCTTGTCGAGCAACTTCTGAACTCCATTAAAATCTTCAGCAGCAATGTATGCAGCTAATAAGCTGTCCACACTGAACATATCGGGCTTGACGCCTTTCTCTTTCATGTCCTGGAACATGGCGTGCACCCTTTCGAGCTGGCCAGTCTCCAAGAAAAGTTTCATCGTCCAATTGTAAGCATAAGAACTCTTCATCCCCATCTCCTCCATATTTGTGAAGAGCTGCTCAGCCTTCTCAGCGTCCTTTGCCTCCACATAGCATCTAAGGAGGGAGCCATAGCACTGTTGCTTCCTCAACTGCTTCGGCACCTTGCCAAAATACTCGTCTGCTTTCTCATGGCTGTACACCTTGCTGATCAGCTCTAGCCGGCACGCGACGTCACTGGTCGTCCGGTGGAGGTTCATCCGGTCTGTCATCCAGAACGACACCTGTAAGAACGCAATGAATCATCTTAAAAATTGAGCACAATGTGCACCGGGAAGGAATGGACAGCAATATATTAAAAAAAAAGAAAAAATTAAAATTTCTCCCCTCAAGTATAGCCAAAGTCTGAATAACCCTAAACTTCAACTTCGTTCAATTTATGCCATAAACCATGTCATTTGGTCTAATTTTCCCCTTATACAATTTGTTTTTTTTCTATTTTCCCATACACAAGTTGAATGTTAATTTCAAATTTTGCAGGGTAGTAGTGGACATCACAATGCATGCACAAAAATATCTTATAATTTTTTCATCGTTATTTTTATGTAATTTTTGGTGCGATGATTAATGTATTGTTAAATATCCTAACCTATCAAAATAATAATAATAATAAATTATGATGTATTTTTTTAACATGTGTTAGGATGTGTACTATTATCTTGCAAATTTCAACTTGAAACTTTACCCATGTATGAAGAAATAGAAAAGATAAATTATATTAGGGTGTAAATAGAAACAAATGACATAGTTTGAGGGGTCAGCTGAACCGTATAATAGTTGGGTTATTCAAAATTTGACTGTAATTTAGATTTTTTTCTAAAAAACAATTTGAAGGGGGTGGGTTCAGGGAGGAGGGGAGGACGATCTGCCTGTACCTCGAGTGCGTGGGCGAAACGACGGAGGCCGATGAGCATCTTGACGATGCCGTGATGTTGTGCTTCCTAGTGGTGGCCCTCTCGAGCCCACTGCTCCAGGACGGGAGACAGCGGGAGGTTTGGGCGCCCAACGTCCGCGATGCGGCGGTACAAGTCATCGCGCAGCGGCTGGGATGGAGACGGGGATGGGGATGGGGAGGCTGTGATGGCGCCCTCGGCAGTGGCGGAGAGGCGGCGGAGGAGACGCCGGAACATAGCGGCGCGGCGCGGCGCTCCAGCGGGCGGCGGCTTCGTGCGGGATGGAGGAATGTGACGGTTTGATTTGAAGGGTACCCCACGAGAAATTGGACCGAAATGGCCAAAAGCCCAAAAACGAGGGCCACGACTCCTGTGCTCATTGGTTGCTGTTCTGGTTGGCGCACGGTATGTGTTCGATGTGTTGCGTTGCCACGATGGTGTTTGGCTTCTCGGCGGCGGTGCTGCACATTCCTACTTTAATGTTTGTAAATTCATTAGTAATTGGCATCACATGCGTGGAAAGAGGAGAAATTCTGTTCTGACAAAAAGAGGAGAAAGAAAATAAGTGAAATTTCTTTCAGTGAGGACATTATACATTTGGAATAAGATTCTCATGATTTCGATATTAATCATGTGAGATACTTTTTTTTTAAACTGTGAACAACATGGAAATGGCTGTCACAGGGGTTGTTTTTGTTATTTCTCGAATATTAGGAGTATATAGAAGAGCTGACCTGCTCTATAGTTTTAGATACCCGTGTGCTGATCAACCGGCACCAACCCCCAACAATGTTGATTGATTGAATATAACTCTGTACAAGCTATGGCCATCATTGCCAACAAGCATGTAATTAGTGAACAGTACTGTTAGAAGAGTTGATGTGAAGATCAAAAGTTTATAAGTAGACGAGCAATATTAAGATCTGTCACTGCACAAGGACAAATCAAGCTTCAAGGCTTTCTATCTTGTCGTTTTGTGTTCCACAGTTTTGATTTTGAGGCTTGAGTCTAAGAACTGATGCAACTTTTTGGCTATATATACATGTGGATATAGTTGTTTGTATTTCTACATAGACATGTGGATACGTAGACGAATGTGAGGTTTTGGAGCCGTGCAAGATGCTTCGTAAATTTCACATTTTAGACATATTTGCCTGCTCCACATGAGCTTTAAAATTTTTATGTAAGTGAACATGAATATAAATGTTGGCGTCGCAGAGTATGGGATGGATTAGGCCTTATAATAATACAAGTAGTCACGCTTCAAACAGCATCCAAACAAAGCTGTATTATGGAGACAAAGCTAGCACATGAATTTAGTCGTTCGTTCCACCGATGATGGGGCTACTTTGCATGGTACTAGCAGAAGGCACGTTCCGCAGGCACATGTTTTAAAAAATTATTAATTTAGAGATATGATCTACATGGACTCTCTTTAGACTATCTGGAGCGTTCGATCATCATAAAATCAGACGCCCGTAAGATGTAGTCAACATGGGCTCTTTAGATTAATCTAGAGCGTTCGATCATTATAAAATCCGACGGTGTACGATATAGATGACGACGGACGAAGCGAAAATTTCGTCATCCTTTATAGTATAGATAAACCTTTTGCCCCTCTTATGGAAATGACAGCCAATTTTACCCTGTCAGAGACTCAACTGGCCTCACTTGTCAATGACAAGAAAAAATGGGACATCTGTAAGAATTAGAATTGCCAAATTCATTTAACATAATGTGAAGCATCGTGGGCGTGAACGGGCATCTAGCTAAGTTGGTTAGGTGACTCTAGTAGCACTTCTCAGGTCCTGGGTTTGACTTCCTGTGGGAGCGAATTTCAGGCAGAGGTTTAAAAAGTCACTCGCACCTCCCTTGGTCGACATGGGTGAACCGACCTATGGTGGTCGGGCCCTCGTGTAAGGGGCTGGTCGTATGGGTTGGGCCTCGAAGCACGGGTAAAGGCCCGAACCATAGGGGGCGACATCCCCATGTATGAGGGAGTAGCTTTCGTGACTTTTCTCGTCAAGAGCTCCGGTTGAGCTCTTCTTAATGTAATACCGTGGGGGCGGTCTTTCCCCACCGGCCGAGTTTTTTTAAGCGTCGTGGGCATGTAAACTCCGCCTATGTTGACTAGAAGACTTTTCTGAGTCGTCTCAACATAGCCGGTCCCAAGCCCGGATAAAGGAGGAGGGGTATGTTAGGTTTGGCGAACCAGCACCTATAACAGCCGCTCTGATGGATATGAAACCCATAAGAAACTCGTTGGGACATAACCCTCTTAGCGACGCGCTACATCGGACCCCAACTTGCTTGGGACAAAGGCTATGTTGTTATTGTTGTGATCGTGGGCATGTAAAATAGTTAATCAAATGGCTAAACAAAATATTGAGAGCTTAGGCCCGAACCATAGGGGGCGGCATCCCCATGTATGAGGGGGCAGCTTTCGTGACTTTTCTCAGCAAGGGCTCCAGTTGAGCTCTTCTTAATGTAATACCGTGGGGGCGGTCTTTCCCCACCGGCCGAGTTTTTTTTAAGCATCGTGGGCATGTAAACTCCGCCTATGTTGACTGGAAGACTTTTCTAAGTCGTCTCAATATAGCCGGTCCCAAGCCCGGATAAAGGAGGAGGGGGTGTGTTATGTTTGGAGAACCAGCACCTATAACAGCCGCTCTGATGGATATAAAACCCATAAGAAACTCGTTGGGGGCGTAACCCTCTTAGCGACGTGCTACATCGGACCCCAACTTGCTTGGGACAAAAGGCTATATTGTTGTTGTTGTGATTGTGGGCATGTAAAATAGTTAATCAAATGGCTAAGCAAAATATTGAGAGGTTCGGATAAACTTCCCTTCACGCTGAATTTGAGTTTTGACATAATCAGCAACCACAGTCGGTTATCTGTTCAATTTTACAAAATGGCACCAGGTCAACGCCGGCTTTTCCCTAGTAATCTCAGCTCATTAGCTCTCTCTTCTTCCTCCTCCATTTTCTTTCTGCGTAGAGCTTCCTCTCTTTGCTTTTGTATCCTCTCCAGCTCCAAATATCGCTCCAACTCTTTCTGCTGCTGCTCATGAGCTTCTTTTCTTTGGGCCTCCTCCACTTTACGCCTGTTCTCCTCAAGCATTCTATCCAGCTCCTCCCTCTCTCTTCTTTCTTGCTCCTGTGAAGTTTAATTGAAATGAAATTTGATTAGAGGGTATCATGATTTGCATGTTTTTTTAATTAGCTTGAATGATAAATGAGTTTATAAGGCCTCGCAAAAGACAAAATGCAAAAAATCACCTTTAGGACAATGACTACACTCTTATGAGACAACTACATCCTTCGGTTAAAGGAGGAATTATGACAACGTTGATCAGTAACAGCCGAACTAGTAAAACACCTTGTTGCTCCAAGCAAAAAAAGATTTTCCAGTCTCCAGAACAGCTTATATGGGTTAGGGCCAAGGTTACTATATTTGAGATGGATATTTGATTTTCAACAATTTATGCTCTTTCAATTAAAAGAATTTTAATGGTGTTCATATGAACAACAATTAGCAATAGAAAGCAAAATGAGTGCATAACACTTACTGCTTTCTGTCTGGCTTCAGAAAGAGCTGCTTCCTTTTCTTTTTGTAGCTGAGCATCAACCTCATCAAATAACTTTCTAATACCCTCCTCAATTCGGCGCTCTATGTCAAGTTTCACCTCGTCAGAGTTTAGACGTTCCTCGACATTTTTCCTTATGGCTTCTTCGACTCTTCTAGCAAGCTCTTCTTCTAATAACTTAAATTCAGCTTCCTTTTGACGCCTACAAATCAATACCATGTTATACAGGGACTAATTTGTACATGCTACAATCAGTATCACCAACTGTATATACAAACTGATGGCATACAGCATTATGCCAGCCAAGCAATTCTAAAACAAATGTGCAACAATAATGCTGACCTAACTGGGCTGAGAAGTCCTATCTGATCCCCCCGGTAATGATTCCTTTTTTTCCCCAAAAAATTACCATCTAACAACTAACATCAGTTCAGTCACTCAATCAGCTGGTTACTATTTACAACCTAGGAAACCTGTTTACAACCTAGAAAACATGGCACCACAACAACAGGAGAGGCTAGTGGTATAGCACTAACTAATTTATATAGTTTACTGGATACCTAGGCAATTAATATAATAGCATTTTGGTTTGATGGTAAGTTGCTGTATAGAGACAATTAAAGCAACTTAGCATTTACTTTTAGTATTAAAGTTAGAAGATGATAACTGTAGGTCTTACATTAGTGATTGTGTGCTTGTAATTTGTATAGATAAGATTTAGAAACAAAGGCATGGAAGTTAGATTTATGAAGCTCATAAGAGCAATGAAGATAAACGGAAGAGTTTCTCCTTAACATGTCAAGATTTGGCTGTAAAACAATAGGAGGGAACAAAAGCGGGACATGCAACATTGCAAATACGGCAATGTGTACACATAGGTGCCATGAGAAATAAGATGGGCACCTTTTCTTTTCTTCCTCTTCCATCTTGTGCTTATCAGATAAGTTTACTTGCTCTGATACACCACTGGGGCTGCATGAGTTATTTACAAATGAATTTGTACTGCTCCGACTTCTCCGTCTTCTGTGTCTCCTTGGAGATGGTGGGCTTCTATTCCTTCTTGGTGCTGGTGAGTTGCTCCTATCCCATAGTGGAGAAGGAGACCGAGTTTTTCGCCTAAAACATGGAGAAATGTAACTTCAAAAAAAATTAACAGCAGAAATAGCAACTGATAAGGTTTTTGCAACTACATTTAACTGCGTGGACATGCCAGTATGCCTCTATAAAAAAATATTCAGATCACATCTCAGTTAGCCATATCAACATGCATGATGAAAAATGCACAAACAGTAACACATCCATTGAGATTAAAAAGTTGCTCTGATTCAGGAAGTTGAAACCATAAAAGACTATGTTATGGTCGGCAACGTGTACCAGCGAAGGACCAAGGCGCGTGACAACCGTGGCTAGGAGGAGAACGCGTACGCGAACGTGGGAGCGTGAGCGGTTGTGTCGATCTTTTAGGTGTGCATCGAGTTGTAACGTCGCGTATATGTACTGGACATCGTGAATGAAAGGGGTAGCTGGAGATTGATCTAATCTCTTCAGCCTATTGGCAACTGCCTGTGTCTCTGCGTCCTTGTATTCCAGAGTTCGACGCCGGCCGCCAGGACGGCGTCGCGCCCTCGCCGCCGCCGCTCGCCCTCGCCAAGACCTCCTACTCCACACAGCTACAACCTGAGACGTTCAAGCTCTACCAATCTGGTATCAGACTTGCCGGGCTCGGGCGCGATGTCGGCGTCCTCCTCCAGTTCATCCGTCGGCGTCGTCCCTCTCTCCTCTTCCGCCGCGACAACCATCACCGCCGCCACCACATCGCTCACAAGCCCCATCGCCAGCGTTCCGTCCGGCGCCATCCCCGCATCAACCATCGACACCCTCACCACAGCCATCTATGGCCTCCAACGCCAGATGGGACAACTGGCGACGCGCATCACCGGCACTGAAGATCGCGCCACGAGTTCAAGCAGCGGACCGGCTCGTGTTCCCACGTATCTCGGCACGCCGGGATACAGCGGCATTCCGTTTGCTACCCCCACAACCGCGACCGTCGTTCATACCACCGCTGCTAGCCAACCTTTGCCAATCACACAGATCCCCTTCCCTCATTCTCCGTCCCAAATTCCACCCCTGTGCGAACCACCATTGCACCCTGCTGCGAACGCCGTGGTTCCAGCCGGCGACAACGGCGTGCCCCGGTTCCACAAGCTGTCGTTCCCGACGTTTGACGGCAAGGAGGATCCACTCGGTTGGCTCAACCGCTGCGACCACTTCTTCCGCGCGCAGAACACTGGTGAACGTGACAAGGTGTGGCTGGCATCGTTCCATATGACCGGCGTTGCCCAGCACTGGTACTTCATGCTGGAGCGGGACATGGGTGCCGTCAGCTGGCCGCACTTCAAAACGTTGTGCCAGCAGCGCTTCGGGCCAGCTCTTGGCATCAACCACCTGGCGGATCTTGCCCGGCTTCCGTTTCGTGGCTCCGTCGACGAGTACATGGAGGCGTTCCATACCAAGATGGCGCATGCGGGCCACCTCTCACCAGAACAGCAGGTGCAGCTGTTCACGGGCGGTCTGCCAGACACCATCCGCATCGACGTGGAGCTCCACGCTCCCGTTGATCTCCAGCGTGCCATGGCCTTGGCGCGCGCGTACGAGCGTCGTGCTGCGGCGGTTGCTCCGTCCGGCGCGCCTCGTCCACCACGGCCCCAGACTCGCCAACAACCGCCGGCGCTGCCTCCTCCAACCATTCCTACCTCGACGCCACCGCCAGCGGCTCCAACTGCTACACCGCCGCGTCCTTTCCGTCGTCTCTCGCCAGCCGAGATGGCGGAACGCCGACGTCAAGGTCTCTGCTACAACTGCGACGAGCAGTATGTGCGCGGCCACAAGTGTCCACGGCTCTTCTACCTCGAAGTCGCAGATTTCGACGACGACGAACAAGTGCCGCCTGAAGATGTTACCGGTGATGAGACTCCGCTCATATCCCTCCACGCCATCACCGGTGTCAAGACCGCGGACACTATGCAGCTGCGCGTCATCATCGGAGATCACGAGTTCACTGCTCTTCTCGACTCCGGCTCGACACACAATTTTGTGAGTGATGAAGCTGCACACCGCATCAACCTCGCGTACCAGGCCAGTCACGGCGCCCAGGTCGTCGTCGCCAATGGAGACCGCGTCGAGTGCCTTGGCCTGGCACGCGACGTTTCGATCCGCATCGGACGTGACGATTTCTCCGTCGACTGCTACACAATTCCCCTCGACTGCTACGACGTCGTCCTTGGCGTGGCGTTCCTCCGCACGTTGGGCCCTATCCTGTGGGACTTCGACGACCTGTGCATGGCTTTTTGGCGACACGGTCGTCGGATCCAGTGGCGCGGCGTCGGCAACACCAGCACCACCCCGTCGAGCCGCCTCACGGCTATGAACCACACCGAGCCAGCACTGCTTGACTGCCTCTTGCAGTCGTTCGACGACGTGTTCGCCGCCCCAACTGGCCTTCCACCGGCACGATCGTGCGACCACAGAATCCACCTCAAGCCTAACGTCGAACCTGTCGCCGTTCGGCCGTACCGGTACCCTCAGTTACAGAAGGATGAACTTGAAGCCCAGTGCGCTGCTATGCTGGAACAAGGAATCATCCGGCCTAGCACATCCCCATTCTCGGCGCCTGTGTTGTTGGTCAAGAAACAAGACGGCACGTGGCGCTTCTGTGTTGATTACCGCGCTCTGAATGACGCCACAGTCAAGGATAAATTTCCAATTCCAGTGGTTGGAGAGCTCCTCGACGAGCTCCATGGCGCCAAGTTCTTCACAAAGCTCGATCTCAGATCCGGGTACCACCAAGTTCGTGTACACCCGGACGACGTCGCCAAGACGGCCTTCCGCACTCACCATGGGCACTTCGAGTTCCTCGTCATGCCCTTTGGTCTTTCTAATGCACCGGCGACGTTCCAGGCTCTCATCAACATGGTGCTCCAACCATTTCTGCGGCGCAGCGTGTTAGTCTTCTTCGACGACATCCTCATCTACAGCAAGACATGGACCGAGCACATACAACACCTGCGCGCCGTGCTTCAAGTCCTGCGCGCGCACAACCTCCACGTCAAGAAATCCAAATGCTCCTTCGCCACGGAGACGGTCGCCTATCTGGGCCATGTAATCTCGGCCAACGGAGTTGCAATGGACGCCGCCAAGATTGAGTCCGTGCTCGAGTGGCCGCAGCCGCGTTCCGCCCGAGGCCTGCGCGGCTTCCTTGGCCTCGCCGGTTACTACCGACGCTTCATCCAGAACTTCGGCACCATCGCGGCGCCATTGATCCAGCTCCTGCAGAAGGACGCGTTCCAGTGGACTGATGCTGCGACCACCGCGTTCCAAGCCCTCAAAGAAGCACTAACGGCAGCACCCGTACTGCAACTACCGGACTTCACCACGCCGTTCCTCGTCGACTGTGATGCGTCCGGAACGGGGTTCGGCGCCGTGCTCCACCAAGGCGATGGCGCGCTCGCGTTCTTCAGCCGCCAGTTTGCCCAGCGCCATTTGAAGCTAGCAGCCTATGAACGAGAGCTCATCGGCCTTGTACAAGCGGTGCGGCATTGGCGTCCTTATCTCTGGGGATGTCCATTCATTGTCCGCACTGACCACTACGCGTTGAAGTTCATGTTGGATCAACGGTTGTCAACAATACCCCAGCACCAGTGGGTGAGCAAGCTATTTGGGTTTGATTTCAAGGTGGAGTATCGTCCTGGACGTCTCAACACAGTTGCAGATGCCCTTTCCCGTCGTGACACAGACATCATGGCGCTGCACACGCTCTCGTCGCCGACATTCCAGCTCTTCGATGACATCCGGCGCGAGACTGCGGCGTCAACCGAGCTGACCACGATCCGCGACGAGATTACCAGTGGCGCCCGCAGCGATCCTTGGTGCGTCAAGGATGGCCTCATCCTCA
The DNA here is from genome assembly GCA_015476505.1 of Urochloa ruziziensis. Taxonomy (NCBI): domain Eukaryota; kingdom Viridiplantae; phylum Streptophyta; class Magnoliopsida; order Poales; family Poaceae; genus Urochloa; species Urochloa ruziziensis. Next base: position 14,184 of record WEIB01000038.1, read on the forward strand.
AGGAGGGGTGCGTATATGTGCCAACATCGTCGCCACTCCTACCGGCAATCCTCCAGCTCGCGCACACGACAGGCCATGAGGGCACCCAAAAGACGCTGCACCGCCTTCGCAGGGACTTCTACGTCGACCACGACCGCCGACATGTTCGTGACTTCGTGCGGACGTGTACGACGTGTCAGCGCAACAAAACGGAGGCTCTGCACCCCGCCGGTCTACTTCAACCCCTGCCGGTGCCGTCGAAGATCTGGGCCGACATCTCCATCGATTTCATCGAGGCACTGCCCAAGGTCCACGGGAAGAGCGTGATCCTCACCGTCGTCGACCGATTGTCGAAATATGCCCACTTCATTCCGCTCGGCCACCCGTACACAGCTTCATCCATCGCACGCGCGTTCTTCGACGCCATTGTCCGCCTCCATGGTTTTCCGGAGTCCATCGTCTCCGACCGTGATCCTGTCTTCACCGGACACGTGTGGCGCGACCTCTTCAAGCTCGCCGGCGTCCAGCTCAAGATGAGTACGGCTTTCCATCCCCAGACCGACGGCCAATCGGAGGCAACCAACAAGACAATTGCTATGTACCTGCGTTGCACAACTGGAGATCGCCCTCGAGCTTGGCTTGACTGGCTTCCATTGGCGGAGTACTGCTACAACACGGCGTACCACTCTGCGCTTCGTACCACGCCGTTCCAAGTCGTCTACGGCCGCGCTCCTCCGTCCCTGCTGCCGTACCAGCCAGGCAGCGCTCGAACGGATGCCGTCGACACTCTGCTCGCTGACCGCGACACGTTCCTCACTGAGGTACGCACGCGACTTCAGCAAGCGCAGGAGTACGCACGCCGCCACTATGACGCCCATCATCGAGCACTCGCGTTCCAGGAGGGCGATTGGGTTTGGCTTCGACTCCTCCACCGACCCACTCAGTCGCTCGAACCATCAAGCCGTGGCAAGCTCGGTCCTCGTTACGCGGGACCGTACAAGGTGTTGGAACGCATTGGTGAAGTGGCTTATCGCCTGCAGCTGCCCGAGCATGCACGCATCCACGACGTCTTCCACATCGGCGTCCTGAAGCCGTTCCATGGAACCCCGCCGGATTCAGTTGCACCGCTTCCACCACTGCAACATGGCCGTCTTCTTCCTCTACCTGAGAAGGCTCTCCGCGCGTGCGTGCGCCGCGGCACCTGGCAGGTCTTGATCAAATGGGCGGGCATGCCCGTCGGCGACTCTACATGGGAGCCACTGGAAGCATTTCGCGCCGAGCATCCTTCCTTCCAGCTCGAGGACGAGCTGTTTGCCGAGGGAGGGAGAGATGTTATGGTCGGCAACGTGTACCAGCGAAGGACCAAGGCGCGTGACAACCGTGGCTAGGAGGAGAACGCGTACGCGAACGTGGGAGCGTGAGCGGTTGTGTCGATCTTTTAGGTGTGCATCGAGTTGTAACGTCGCGTATATGTACTGGACATCGTGAATGAAAGGGGTAGCTGGAGATTGATCTAATCTCTTCAGCCTATTGGCAATTGCCTGTGTCTCTGCGTCCTTGTATTCCAGAGTTCGACGCCGGCCGCCAGGACGGCGTCGCGCCCTCGCCGCCGCCGCTCGCCCTCGCCAAGACCTCCTACTCCACACAGCTACAACCTGAGACGTTCAAGCTCTACCAGACTACTCCCAACATTCATTTTTAGAAGGCATAGTTTGACTGACCAAGTTCATGCTTTGACCAACAATTTATAGTCTAGTAATGAGTTATGTGCCACATAATCATTCATATCATATTTAAAGACTATGATTTTGTATTGCATCTTGTTAAAATGAACAGAGGGAGTATGTTCTAAGTGCTCAACAGAAGGCCATAACACCATATTCAAAGTTGTATTATTGATCCCATGGTTACTGATATTTATAAAGCATTGGCAGACAAGACACTTAACAAAAAGGTTGCGAAAAAGTCAGAAATAACCACTAATTCCTTTATGTGAAATATGTGGTCATTTCTAATTACAATTTCCTGGAGATGGTACTTCCTTGGTTCATGTATATGATTCAACCCATATTCCCATGCCTGTCCAACTTAATTGGGCCAAAAAGGATTTGCTGATGTTATTATTAATGAAATCTTAAAGGTAGTATTGATGTTCAAGATATTGCAAAATGACGTTTCCTCACTAATCTATCATCTCTTGTAACAACAAAGCTTTTGCTTTGTGGTAACATATGCATCGACAATCACCTATTCTCTTCAAACTTTAATATTTTGCCAAGCTGTTACTGAAGTTCGAAGTAAAGGCCATTTAGTAACCATCAAATCCAAATAAAGCCTACCATGGTAAAAGGGGAGAAAACATATTGTTTCCTCTGATCCTCTGGACTGTCAATGTATCTTTACAACAACAACAACAACAACAACAACATAGCCTTTGTCCCAAGCAAGTTGGGGTAGGCTAGAGATGAAACCCAAAAGAAACAAGGATAAGAAAGACATAAAACGGCACAAGACCAAAGATAAGGTTAGGGGTAAATAAGAGAAGAAACAAAAGATCACGGTTCAGGCACGTTAATTGCAAGTCTCCAAGCGCATCTATCTATAGCTAATTCCTTGGAGATATTCCACTCTCTAAGATCCCTCTTGACTGACTCGTCCCAAGTCAGTTTAGGTCGACCTCTACCTCTCTTTACATTATCTACCCTTTCTAGAACCCCACTACGCACTGGCGCCTCAAGAGGACTCCGTTGGACATGTCCAAACCATCTCAACCGATGTTGCGTCAGTTTCTCCGTTGGACATGTCAATGTATCTTTACAAAATCAAATTCCAAATTGAGCTGCATGCTACTTCCCAAAGTTAGTAATTGATGAAAGTTAGTAATTGATGAATGTTTCAAATCAGCCCAACAAGAAATGAATTTCAAAGAAATGGGATTCAGTTAGTGTTTCTGCGCACTTGATCAACACAGACATCAGGTCCTACATATGGTGTTTAGGTTTATATGGGGTGCAATAGATTTAGGACACTGCACCGCAACTTGCACATACAACAGGTCACCAGCAAAAAATATTGTGCCCTTCTAGTAATGCACAGTTTAGGTTTCATACATATTTCAATCGAGAAACTTACCAAAACAACTCTATCAAAGTATTGGATACAATGAATGGTGCAACTAGATAAACAATGTTATTCTATTGCTCTTCATTCATTCATATAGCCACCTTCCTTCAAACAGGTGGATCACAGAAGGCGAAAAGGCAAACAATATCTACTATTCATCACCATCCAACGCACGTGATAGATCATGAAAAGAGTATCCCAGATAGCATGCCCTTTTATGTGTCGAAACAGATGTTATTTATTATTTTGGACGGTAAACTGATATTATCCTACTTAAGCATGAAATGTCTGACTTGAACAAGGTTGGGCATAAGCACTGAGCAGGTATCTATGAATTTGTCAAACGATACACAAACTGAATCTACTCCCAATTCCGTTGGAAAAAATATTCGCATTAAAAAATCCTGGACTAATTTCGTAAAGCATTCCAAAGACAGCAAATCTGTGCTCAGGAAAAATCAATGCATAGAGCTCCAGGTATCCGACCAGAGATGAGATTCATGTTTCCAGCACAAAGCCACCTCCAAGAAGATCAGCGCGGAGCATCACAATTAATAGTCGAACTAACTCGGTGATAGAGGACAAAACATCGAAGCAGTAAGCAGGAAAAAGAAATCAATCTAAGCTCTGATAAAAATTAAACCTAGAGAGAGAAAGGGGAGCAGGGGGTTCGTGGGCGAGTACCGGGAGGAGTAGGGGGAGCGGCTGCGATCTCGTCGGTTTCTCCGGCTGGTGTAGCGCGGGGAAGGGGAACGCCGCCGGCGGAAGGGCGGAGGCGACCGGGACACCGTGCGAGGCATCCGACCTTGCGCCTTCTTCTCCGGGCTGGGCTTGGCTTGGTGGACAGCGCGGGTAGAGGATGCGAACGGGGACTGAAGGCCGACCTCCCCGCACGTATGGAAGCCGGCGGTGTAGAGGCTGCGGTACCGTCGTAGTACGGGGATACCGGGAACTGGCGGCGGCGTACCTCCAATTTTCGGTCACGGCGGGGACAGAGGAAGGACCCGTCGGTCGTAAGCAGCGCCCACGGTCGGATCAACGTGAGTTTTCTAGCCTTGGCACTGCAAATTTGCTTAGGTGGCGTTTGGCAAATGGGATTAGAAAATTATATCTTATCTTTTAAAAGGTAACATCGTATTCTAGCCGTCATTTTTTACAGTTTACACGCATTTAATCTTAGCCATTCATATATTTTTCTTTCCCAATCTAACTCTCTATTTCCCATTATCCAAACGTCACCTTAACTAAAGCATGACGTGTAGTTTTTATCTATTCTTGACAGATTTCATAAATTATGTTTTTTTTTACTTTGTACAAGTCTCAGAATGGATGAACCTTAAAGCTCGAGTCAAATTCCTGTCAAATGATCATGCAGTTCACCTAGATTTGATTGGCGAAACTCATTGAGTTGGAGCAGCAGAGATACTTCAATAACATGTCCAACAATGATAAGACAGAGAAATTGTACGGTGCACTTCTGAACTGCTACACACGAGAGCTCCTGGTGACAAAGCCTTCTTGTCCCATATCAGAAGATGAAAGAACTGGGCTTCGTGTTCTACGCACTCACTCACAACAACCTCGTGGGCGATGGGCCTCTACATCAACCTTGGGCAGCATGAGAGGGTGCCTTAAGTGATGACCAGAATGAAAAACAATGGGATTATTCCCGACAATTTTAGCTAGATAATATGCATTAATTCTTATAGATATGGTGCAAGAGTAGATTGAGATTATACTAGGTATCTTGGAGATGAAGTAGAGCTCAAGGCTGTTGGAGCTTTTGTTGATCTGCTGTAAGTTGCTGTACCAATGGACCCGGACATGGCCGAGGCTTTGTCATGAGCTTGTGCAAGAGAAGAATCGAAGGTTGAAGAGACAAATGCACGAGGCTGTTGTTGCCTGAGCTCTTGATTATCACGACGAGACGGAGCTTTGTTCTGCTGTTGTCCTTCCTTCAAAAAGCTAGTTATTTGACTCAGAAAGAATTATGTCAGATTTATGATTTCTCTAATCCGTGACTTTGGTAGCATGGGTCTAGTAGCTTATGTGAAGTATTGAAATAATTATGTCAGTTTTAGTATTTATCTGATTCATATGACTGTGTAGCATGACAGGGCACTGGTAGCTTATGTGCAATAATGTTTAGCCCGTGTTTAGTTGATGAAAAGTTTTTGGTGAAAAAATTTTGGGTATTGATTTTACCAATTTAGGAGTAGTAAATGTGAACGAAAAAGGTGGAAAGTTATATGGATAGGTTGGAAATCTCGAGACGAATCCAACGATGGTAATTAGAGGGTAATTAATCCATAATTAGCGGATGGTTACTGTAGCATTACTATTGCAAATCATGGATTAAGTAGGCTCATTAGATTCGTCTCGCGATTTACAGCTCATCCATATAACTTTTTACCTTTTTCGTCTACATTTAATACTTCATGCATCTAAGATTCTCCTTTGATGTGATTGCAGCGAAAGGTGGTGGTTCATTTGAAGCATCACACAGTGAATCTCTGTCCTGACCCTGAGAAGCCGTATGTAGCAAATGCAGGTCTACTGCAAGAAGTTCACTTCTCCTCATTGCGGGAAGTACTGCCGAGCCGAATTCTTCTCGTCCTTGACCGTCACACCGTCGGACCTACCGAGGCTGATGAGCTCTACGTGACAACACTTTTGACAGTTAGGGCCGCGTTTAGACGTTTCACGAAAAAAATTTACAGTATGTCAGGCACACATTTGAAGTATTAAATATAGACTAATTATAAAACTAATTACAGATTATGTCAGTTCATCGCAAGACGAACCTAATGAGTCTAATTAATCCGTCATTAGCACATGTTTACTGTAGCAATTTATTGTCTAATCACGACCTAACTAGGCTCATTAGATTCGTCTCGCGAAGTACACTCCATCCATATAATGGGTTATTTTTTCGACTGCATCTAATATGCCATGCATATGAGAGAACATACTCGAAAAAAAATTCGCGAAACAGGCCCCTATTGCCTATAGTTGTGCTGGCGGGTGCGTGCGTGCGCGGTACGCGAAGACGGCGGCGGGCCGCGTGGTAGGCTGGAGTGACTGAGCTGGCTGCGTGGCGAGTCGGAGACTCGGAGTCGATCTCAAGGGGAAGCTGGCAATTGGCAAGCGTGCATGTGGGGACCGGAGCTGGATATACTCAAGGCCAGTCGGCTTTGGTGCCGGCAGATTAGAGATTCGATTCGAGGTCGCCGGTCGGAGCCGAATCGAGACCTCTCTTCTTGCCGCATGCGGCGTCACGGTCACGGGCTCCGGTCGGCGCGCGCCTGGCAGCACCGAGCTCACGGCGCCGCCGCGCGTCGTCATCTGCGTGCGTACGTGTACGTAGTAGTAGATGAGGGGTACGCGAACGAAACTTCGGGAGTCCAGACGGGATTCCGGAAGACGCTCGTGGCTGTGGGTCTGTAAAAGGTTGAGACAGTCACGCTACACGAACTTCAGATCGAGCGAGCAGCCGATGGTGATGGCCCAGCAGGCAGCAGCTCAACTCCTGAAGCACAGTTGTCCTGGGGTTCAACTTTGTTCCCAGTGCAGCTTCCGCTGTCAGAGTCACAGCACAGCGGGCCAGCGGCACACTTGAATGCCCACAGGTGATCGGATACGCACACTACTAGAGTACTAGGTGATTTGGAAAATGCTGAACGGGTTCGGGCTTCGGCGCGTTAGTGATGGGCATGAAACAGTGCCGAGGGCGATGAGCGGTAGAGATCAGCTGTTTCACTGCAAAAATGAGACCAGCGGCTACGCATGATGTGATGTAAGGCGTGGAAAATCATCAGATACGCGTTGAGGACGATTGGCCCGACATTCATACAAAATCACCAATTTTGGCCTACATCCTTTGTCTAACTTCGATGCACTACCACCAGCAACATCAATGGCGAAAATGCCTATTCTCCATCACACTTCGATGCTAAGTTTCTACAATGATGAACAACGATTTCTCTCTAAAAATAGAACTGGCATTAATTCGGCAGACATACATAAACATTTCAACTCATGCATCGATTAATCATGACAATAACCGAATAAAAACTTCCAGCCCATGCCAGGCCCCAAAAAATAAACTGCTGATATAAGACCAAATGGTACTGAAACTGTTTCAGGTTATTCCTTCCGCAGATGTCACAATTCTAGTAATGTGGCACTGGCAGATGTCTCAAACGTGGATCTATCAATATATCGGCATAAATGTAATCACAGCGCAATTTGACTCTGGCCATACAGACACTAAAACGCTAGCGAGACAAGAACGCAATTGCGCCTACTCTGACAGGGTCGACTTCAGCTCTCCACTCTTCTCCATCTCGAGAATGATATCACAACCACCTATCAGCTCTGATTTATAGTACAGTTGAGGGAAAGTGGGCCAGTTGGAGTATGTCTTCAGACCTTGTCTAACTTCCTCGTCAGATAAGATGTCAAAGGACCCGAAGCTGATCCCTTCCTTCTTCAACGCATTCACAACCTTCGAGCTGAAGCCACAACGAGGAGCATCTGGGTTGCCCTTCATGAAAAGCATTACTGGGGACGAGGAGATCAGCGCCTTCAGTCTGTCCTCAAGAGTTTCCTTTGGTACAACCCCTTTCTCAGACAGAACTTTCTTCAGTTCACCACTCTTATGCATTTCCATCACTATGTCGGAGCCACCAACCAGTTCACCCTTTATGTACAGCTGAGGGTAGCTAGGCCAGTTGAGAAAACCTTTAGACCCTGTCTGACCTCGTCATCTTGAAGAATGTCAAAACTGGAGAAAGGAATGTTCTCTTGCTTAAGGATGTGAACCAACTTCCCACTGAACCCACACTTAGGCTCCTCAGGTGAACCTTTGATAAATACCATCACAGGGCTGGAGTTAACAAGGCTTTCCAACGAGCTTTCTGCGCATCAGTAAGCGTGACTGGTTCAGAAACTGCACCACCCTTTCCAGCTGGAGCCTCAGGTTCCACAGCCTCAACGTTCTTGCTTCCCGGTGGTTTGAGGGGAATGTTGTGCTCCTCAAAAACATCTTTCAATTCACCGCTGTCGTGCATAGCAATAACAATATCACATCCACCAAGCAGCTCACCTTTGCAGTAGAGCTGAGGGAAAGTGGGCCAGTTGGAGAACTTCTTCATTCCTTCACGTACATCATTGTCAGTGAGAATGTCAAAGCTCCCGAAATCAACACCTTCCTGCTTCAAAATGTCAACCACTTTACGACTGAAACCACACCTTGGTTGCTCAGGGGTTCCCTTCATAAACAAGAATACAGGGTGGGAATTCACAAGCTGCTCCAATCGCTTGTTCAGTGAATCTGGCAGGCTGCCAGAGTTTGTGCCCTCAGCAGCAGAAGATCCATTCCGCTGAGCCAATTCTTGAACCTTTTCAAGTACAGCAGGCCCAGCAGCCACACCAAGGCTAGCAGGCACAGCAGACTCAGCGACGCTGGCAGGCCCAGCTATTTTTGCAACCTTATTGGCCAGGCTAGCTGGATTTGCTCCCTCCAGAGTATCAACAGTTTTGCCTTCCTGCAAGCAGATAGTGTAAGCATGAGGATAGTAACTTCCTAATAAAAAAATACAAATCTATCAAAGAATTCGGTAACAGGCATTTCAGCAACTCCTGAAGCTAACTAACACAAAACAAATTCCTCCAGGAAAAAACGACAATCACTAATAGGAAAATAATCTTCCAGCCTTTCAAGAACAGAAGAAACGAAAAATAACATACTAGGCTGTTTGACATCTTCTGGCAGTTCATAAATTGTCTTGACATTATCCTAAATATGTTCGTAATACAAATACATAAACAAGACAGTTACAATAGAAAAAAAGGTTCATATTCATACAGAATTCCTCGTGAACTAATGACCAATATCCAGGATATGTTGCAATGAATGACAATCAGTGTTTCAAAGGTGCCGCCTAGCCTAGGTGTCTGGGCGATCCCTGCTCGCCTTGGAAAACAGGTATGCCTTGTTGCCTAGGCAATAAAGCGTACACAGGTCACCTTAGGTCGACTTGTTGCCTTTAAAACACTGGTGACAATCACCATCAGCTTGTGCATTAAACACTCTATTTTAATTTTGCACAAGTGAGGAGTTGTACACCTAGCCCATATGAAAGTGTCATGACTGTAAGACATGACTATGGCCCTTTTTTAGATAAGATAACTATGGATTTCTATAGGCCAATAAACATTCATAGGAGACACAATGACTCAAGAGCCTAGAGGAGAAAAGACATTATAAATGAAATCCCCTTGGAAGTGCAACTGAATGCATTGCACATGTTCAGATAGCAGAAAACACTTCAAAATATAATGCAAGGCCTTATACTGCTGAAATATATATTCCACACCATCAAATAATACACCTAACAACCACGTATTGTATGTCAAATGGAATCTTCAGCATAGAGTATTGACAGCAACATTAACAAATTTAAACAAAATCATTAGTTTAGGAACATTCAAGTGAATTTAGTGAAATGACAATACCAAGTTGTTATCACACAGTGTATATGAGAGCATATTCAGCTAAGGATGTCGTTGTATGAGACTTCGAAGACCATGTTAGGCAACTTGTCATTGTACAGCCAGTTGGGTGACTTTTGTCCCCACGATGCTAGTCAAGACTCAAGACTCCCAGGCCTCGTTGGGAAGGGAGGGAGAGGCTGGAGAACCTTTGTTTATTCTTGCTTAATTTCAATGGATGAAAACATACCTCTTCTATAGGATCGTTTGACTTCAAGACATCTGGAGTGACACATAAAACTCTACCGAAACCTAAACTAAAACCAATATCCAGCTACCAAATAAATAATGCTACATAGACTTCGCTTTGAGCAGTGTGCAGAAGCTACAGTGCAAACAGGCTAGTTATGCCCTCATGCTATTGTGCCTTTATAGCATTCACTAAATTACAATTTCCTTTTGATAAACTGCAAATCATTCATCAGATATACCAAATTGATGCAGTTGATTGTAGAACAAGTCATGAAAAGATTAATGTTGCCAATCCTTAAAAGTACTGCCACTCATTGTGTTAAATATATTGCACTCTATGGCATCATTGACAATAAAGTGATTCATTCTATTATTCAACCTCAGCGAAGAAGACAACAACATAAATCTATCAGAAACCATTGTGCAAAACACAAATATAAATGTGACAAGCAGCAATAGTAGTTGGCCATACCTTGCAGAAACAAAATATGGCACCGCTGAAACTCCATATGCCTCTGATATTTCAGGCTGTTCTTCAGCTTCAACCTGACAGAAGTTAATAAGTTAATGAACCATAAGTACTGGATACACTAAGGGATGCAGAAGTAGCAGCCTGGGCATAATGACCACAGAGGAAAAATTGAATGGCTCAGCAATCATCCGATGATTCAACAAATCAGTGAAACTTCTAAACAAGGACCATAAGTAAACAGATCATAAACTTTTCAAATGGTGTTCTTAAAAAAATAAATCTTCAATTGCATGTACATCCAAGCTAGTGTGACATTCATTCAACAGGGTGATTTGTGCCACAAATGCTAAACAAACACAAACACATAAAACTTAACAAATAATATAAGCATGAGACTTGAAATAGCAATCGTTCTAGATTGCATAATAGACAGCATGTATTCTAGACAGCAACGATAATTCAAATGACATAAAAAAAGAGTACCAAATAGCACCACTATCACAAATCTTAACTACTCCCTCCATGTTTCAAATTA
>WEIB01000040.1:0-50038 GCA_015476505.1 Urochloa ruziziensis
GAGGAGGCCAACGGTTAAGTGTTGGGAGAGAAAGGCCAGGGCTATACCCCAAGACACGTTAGTGCCAGCTGGGGACTTGCCCGGCACTAACGTGCACCCTCGACACGTTAGTGCCGGCTGGGGCGCCTGCCGGCACTAATCTGCAACCGCCCGACGGAAATGAAAAGTGGCGGTGCGGTTAGTGCCGGCTGGTATCACTGGCCGACACTAACGTGTCGTTTTTGAATTTTTTATTACTCGAACTTTCTATTTCTAATTTGTATTTTATTCATATATACGTAATAATATAATACTTGTTATGAATATTACTATCTTAATTTAGCATCCTTTAATTCCACCTACAAAATAAAAATAGTAATTAAATAAATTGATGAATATACTAAAATTAACAATATGTTGCATTAATAGGGTATATGTGTGTTTATTTTTCCTGCTATTCATAATAAATCGAAAACATTTCATTTAAACCATGTAAAATATCAAAAATCTTTTCATTGATAACCTATACAATGATGTGATCAATTCGCATAATACTTAATTATTTGTTCATAATTTAATGTTTTAACGATTATAGTAATACAAAATTAATGGTAGTAAACAATATTTTTACCATGCAAAAATATAATATTGTATTTTGATTATATTGTTTCCAAAGTGCATGATTAGTACCGCTAATTGAGAGAAATACAACAGATTGTGTTACATTACATCTTACATTACATCGGTTGACGTGAAATACAAGATAAATAGACTAGGGAACTTACACAAATACGACATAGTGGTTACATTGCATAACTTAAAACTACTCATCATTATATATTACATTGTGGACAACCCTCCTTTTGACGAAAGTGCTTAGGGCGTGATCGCGTCGTAAGTAAGGCGTGTCCTCTTGAAATAGAAGGATGATGGGTCAATATCAACAGAGAATGGAGGAAGGTCATGGTGTGACACATGGAGCCCAATCGGCTTCATGTCAGGAAGAAAGCCAACACAAAACTCAATGACCTACTCTGTTCCGTAGCCCTTAGCGATACATACTAATATACACATGTTCTAAAATATTTAAAGATAATATACATACTAATATATATACACATGTCACTATAAAATAATTAAAAAAATTCTAAATGTGTCATACACAAACTATCTAATAACCTTCTCTAAAAATTAACTGATCAATTTTACATATATCTCAAAATAATGTACAAATCAAAAAATCATTCTCATTACCCTTCATGCTTTAAATCAACAATAATGCCTATTATCCCTATGATTTTCTTTTAAAAATAATATGCATACTAATATATATACACATGTCACTATGAAATAATTAAAAAATCTAAATGTGTCATACACAAACTATCTAATAACCTTCTCTAAAAAGTAACTAATCAATTTTACATATATCTCAAATTAATGTACAAATCAAAAAATCATTCTCATTTCTCTTCATGCTTTAAATCATCAATTTCTCTATCTACAAAGCATGAAATGAAAAATATACACCGTGAAACAAAAGATGATAAAGTTGCTAACCTTTGCTCCACTTGAACGAGTGAAATCACCACAAATTTGAAGAAAAATGGACAGCACCTCCACTCTAACACGCCATGGGAAAGAGGAGAAGCTCGAGCTCAAATGATTGAGCTCGGCCTCGGGAGAAAGAAGCTGGTATATGTTGGGCAACTTAGTGCCGGCTAGGGGCTTTAGCCGGCACTATTTGTTGAAATTTAGTGCCGGCTAAAGCCCCCAGCCGACACTAAATTTCCCGCGGCACGTTAGTGCCGGCTAGGGATACCAGCCGGCACTAACATGGCTCACGCGCCACTGTTCCCCCCAACCAGCACTAATGTCACAACATTAGTGTCGGCTAAGCCATGACCTGCACTAAGGTGTTTGCACCAATGTGCAGTTTTCCCGTAGTGTTTTGTGGAGAAATCGTAGTCGAGCTTTGTAGAAACGTTGCACATTAATGTTGGAACATAGGAGAGTAACAGCAACGGTACCCAAAACCGGCTGTGATGGGAGTTAAAAACCGGCTGTGAAGGTGTTTTGTGTAGTAGTGTTACCATTTGCTATATTAAATACATGATGGTTATTGAAATTCGTCAGTCCTGAACTAGGGTTCAATGAATCGACAAATTCATCTTTCCTTTTTCATGGAAATCTTAATGAAAGGGGGGCGGAGGCAACATCAAATATCTATGGGGTACCCTTACTTCACTTTTTTTATTTCGTATTTCTCAGTAAAAAGAGAGCTGTATAGGAATTTTTTTTTCACTACTTCATGGTTGATAAGGAAAGGCTATCATAAACATATTTCAGGCTTGAATTTGGACCTAGATGGGCCATATACATACTAGGATGGCAAGCGCGCTAACGTCGCGCCCGTAAAAGCACACCTGTGCTTGCCCATTGACGACAGGAGCATTTGGTTGTACGTGCCTATCATGGTACCATTGGGTAGAAAAGAAGGAACTAAATCCTGTCCATAATCCATGATGATACCATTTTGTCACACTGCATGATGATTATTCACTTTTAAGGGTACATATGCCATATGGGTTGAAGGCATGGACGGTATGAAACACATATTTGTTTTTATCTTAAGAAAACATGAATTGTGATTAACTATAGTTATAATCAGAGATTATATATGTTTCATAGTGTCGATCGTAGCATCTGCATCGTCCCCTATTCCTATCACAATCAATTTCATCTTTGCACAATGCAAGTCTTCCAAGAAGTTCACCTTAGATTGCAAATGGCTCAACTCATGATCCAAGCCCATTTTTGCAAGAGCATATCCCAAATGTTTCAACCATACGAAATCTGGAATCCGTAGTCTGCTTCAACCATACAAAATCAGTAATCCATAGCCATGGCCTCTAACCAAGCAATCACACAGCATGTCAGCACCACCTTCAAATTTGCTGTAGAATTCAATCAACAACATCGGAGGAATTTTTGGCATATCTAAATTATCGACCGTGATGGATCACTAATAAAGTAATAATGCATCGAAGCAATAATAGCTAACTTTCATGCTCATATCTTCATGTAGAAGCCTGATTCACAACATAAATTTCAAAGGATGCATATTGACTAAAAAAGGATACTAACAACCGAACAATTCAAAGTAAAAAGGAGGCAAAAAAATATTTGTCTATATATTAGATAGCATCCAAATGTATTAAGGTGTATAAAACATGTAGTGATAACATAATCAAGAATATATGCATTGGTAACCAAATATGAATACCATTGAATAATTGGAAGGGCAGAGAAGAGGGTGGAAGAAAGCCAATTGTTGACTTAAGAAAGTCAACCTGCCTAGGACATTTTACAAAGCAACATCTACTAAAAGAGGTGACAAAGGCATATAAGACAGGTACAACTATTAATTTGCCATTCATATGTCATCTGCAAGTACAATCAGAGTAGATGAAGTCTACAAATCATCATGCCACATGAAGCTCTGTAGTTGTTCCCCAATGAAATAACATTAGAGTTGTTAACATCTTGAATTCTCACCTTTCTTTGGCCATTGGTGGAAGTGGAGATCATACTCGGTTATCGCTAAGCAATCTACTCCATTCAAACCGAACATACCAAATTTGCAAAACCGAAACTGAATTAGTTGCCAACAAATGCAGCGAAATGCGTTAAACGAATGTGTCTTAGCTCATCACTAACACTAACTTGGTAATCCAGTGGTATATCACTTATCCACATTCTGTCAAACACCTTGTAGGCAGGCACAGAAATATCCTCTGTCCCCATTCCCCAATCACCGCGCTGCTGCATCATCCAGCCCTCGCCAACCACAGCGTTGCTGCCCTGTTCCCCATCCCCTTGTTGTATATCCATGGTGATGGTGTGGTAAATGTGCATTGCAGGACATGTTGGTGCAGGGGTGGGTGCACATCGGATGAGAGGCGCTCATACCAGTAGCACCTCATTGTTACAGGAAAAATAGAAGAAAGGATAGGAAGATTGGAGGGATATACAGAGGTTGACCATGATAGATGAATAGAAAACCAGTCTTTACCTTGACCGGTCGCAACCTACGCTGACATCACCACGCCATTTAGGACCTCCATTGTCATGCTAGCTTGCTACAACCGTCTGCAAATGCGGAGGAGCTCTCGTGCTTTTGGGTGAGTGTCGGCGGGGAAGCGTCAATCTGTCTCCGTGTGCTCGTGCCCGAGCTGGGGGCGCGGTCGCGCCTGCGGGCGAGCCCCATGCCACCGCCGCTGCATCGAGCCAGAGTTGGAGCCGCACATGGCTCCATCCGCGCCGGGGCACGACAATCGTGTCGCCCCGCCCCGCACTTGCGTCAGGCCGTGTGCCGGCATGCGAGCCTTGTCCCGCTGCCGCGCCCACTCGCAAGAGCCGCCGAAGGGGCCGTGTGCCGGAGGGCTGGGCTGCTGTGCTGGGCAGCGCTTGCGGTTCCCTCCCGCCGCCCTCGGAACGAGATCCTCTGCAGTTGGTCCCTCTGCTGTTGTGTCGCTGACATGTGGGCCCAAGCTCTGTGGGCCCCACATGTCAGTGACTCAATGGTAGAGGCCTAACTGCAGAGGAACTGCTTCCCCGCCCTCTCCCTGGTGGATGCTGCAGCGGGAGCGTCAGCTAGTGGATGGGTCGGACGAAGGCAGCGGGCTAAGGCGACGACAGGCCCGCGGAGTAGCAGCCGCAAATGACGGCAGCAAAGGCTGGCAAAGAGGTACTAGAACGTTGCAGGGAGGGTTCATACCCGGCAAGGAGTGTCTGGACTCTGGTCTCGTCAATTCATGACGGCACACGGACGATACGTATGCAGAACACGTCAAATTTTCTGGTCAATCCCTACAGCAGGTTAGAGTCGGCGTGAAGCAAGTGCAGCTGCGCATACAAAGATCATGTTGGAGCATGATAACTCCAAACAAATGACACGTAATGGGCCACGTGGTACACAGGTAAATAAATGATGGTTGGAGGCCGCAGCCATCGATGCGCATTGGAAATAAAGGAGTATTTTACATGGATGAACAGTAACTTCATGGCCTAGGAGAGCCCGTTTTCTTTATTGTGACTGTCTCCGTCACAGAATAAATAAATAGTTTCTTCTTCGAAAATTTTATATGGCGCTTGGTCGCGCTCGGCGATTAAAGCGCGCTCACTTTGGCCCAACAGGCCCCGCACGTAAGCTCTTTCTTCTTCCTTGGGCCGAAGCGGATCCAGGTGGGAGCGGACGATTCCGAGTAGGAAACATATTCGAGTTCGACTCGTGCTCGGGTTGGAAAATTTTTCTTTATATATACGAACAGCGCTCGAGGATCGACTAGTAAATAAAGATCGAGAAAGAATGGAACAAGGAGTAAGGATGCCAAAGGTTAAGAGACGGCACGGTGAGCGTGACAGCCGCCGTGCGGCGGCAAAGAAGCATCGGCGGGGGCAGCGCCTCTACCTTGTCTTTGATGACTGGCCGTGGGGCTACAGCATACGCGAGGTAGACTGCTCGACTGCAGCTGGCGGCACTGAGCGGCAGCAACGGCGCTTGCCTCGGCCTTTCATCCGCTTGGAAGCGCCGCGAGGGTTCCCCCTATTCTTCTCCGCCGTCGGCACCAGGATCGTGGCGACGCACCGCCGGAATCCCTGGGACGACGACTCTGTGCCCGATGGCTTCCTCCCCATCGTCGACGTCCGCTCGCGAGGCGTCACCTTTGGTCCAGGCAAGGTACACGAGAGGAGAAAGACGCATCTGCACCGGTTGAGAAACTCCTTTGCCACCGGTTTTCTAACCGGTGCTAATCTTTCAGTGTTAAAGGGGTCCTTTAAAGGCTAGCTTTAGCACCGGGTGGCAACATGGCCCGGTGCTAAATGTTTCCAAACGCCAAAAAAAAAAAAAAATTGTTCCTCGTCACTGGTTTCTCTCTCCTTTCTCACCTTCCCCTACCGCATTCTCCCCTGTTCTTGTTGTTCTTCAAAAACAAGAACTTGTTCTTCAATAGAGGAGAAGAAACAATATAACTAAAATTACAAAGACCCAAGATCCACAAGGAAAGATGTACAACATATCTGAAACATTAGGCCTCATTCAATCTACATAGATCCAAAATTACAATTCATACAATGAAAAATTTTAGACACTGAGGAGACACCTCCAGCGTCGCCGCCGCAGCCAGGCCGTACACCGCGCCGGTCCTCGCGCACCCGCGCCGCCGCCGCCGCCGCGCGTGCACGCCCGCGCGCCCTGCGGCCTCGCGCGCGCCGTCCAGCGCCGCCACCGCAGCGCGTGCGTGCCCGCCCGCGCCGCGCCGGAGAGCCTGCCCCGCGCTGGAGAGATGAAGAGAGAGGTGAGGAGATGGAAGAGAAAAGGATAAGGTAGAGGAGGGAAGGAAGGAGGAGAAAAAAAGGAGTGGCTGTGCTTGCTGGCAGTACCCCGGCATGCCTATCTGCACCGGTTGGTGGGATACCCGGTGCTAATGGGTTGCTTTAGCACCGGGTGTTGCCACCAAGCGGTGCTAAAGTCTTTCCATACCCCTTTTTAAGCTTCTAGTCTTTACAACCGGTGCTAAAGCTCACATTAGCACCAGGTTTTTTAGACCCGGTGTTAAATGTCATATTAACACCGGGTTGAAAAATGACCCATGTTTATGTGCTCCGCGGATGCCTCATTCTCTTCTAGTGATACGTCATGATCTTCCCATCTACTGTACCTCCCTGTGGGCGACGGCCGACGGGTCATTCGCGCTGGACACCATCACTGTCAGGGTGCTCTCCTTCAAGCCGCTCTGGCCCCCGCGTCTGGAAAACGAGAGCAGCAGTGATGTCATATGGGCATGGCGTGAGCTCTCTCGCGCGCCATTCAACAGGTTGGAAGTCACCTCCTACGCCGTGCACCCTGACGATCATACCATCCTGGTCAGCACCACCCAGGCAACACAGGCTCTGCAACACCGCCTCTGCAACACAGGCTCAGGAGGACGTTGAGGAGGAAGAGGCCGTGTCCCGACGGAGCCTTCGTCCCCACCTTTATCGGCTGACGACCTTCTCTCTCAGCTACAACAACGGAGACATGACGACTGGCGAGACTTGTCAGGTGCGATGCTACAGGGTGCCTAAAGCAACCACTGAGCGCTTCCTCCGTGCGGATCCCGTGGCATTTTGGTTGTAAAATGCTAAAATCATGTGGTGACAGTTGCACCCTCGCGCGTGTGTGTGTAAAGTAACTATACAAGTTCTTGTGCCAACAACAGGTGCATACTGTGCTGTGCAATTGTGCATGTTTACCGTGCTCTCAATTGGGATGAAAGGATGTGGATTCTGTGAAATAGTTCTTAACCTATTTTATAAAAAAAGTAAAACAAACTCCCTCTAAACTTTATTTACCCAGTGAGACTCTTTCGCTCGGGTTGTGTAAAAAAAGCACACGTCGCCATGTCAGCCGATCCAACCCTTCAAAATTGTGGCCTCTTCTCATTGGTCCAAAGGTGATGACCTGGATCCCTCCCTCTCCTCTCACCTCTCTTTCCACCGGACAATGTCACGCCCGTTTTCAGAAGAAAACGAATCATCTCATATGCAAGTCTTTAACCAAAGCAACTCACATATAATTGACAAAAATAAATATCACAGCGTGCAAGAATAAATAGAGAGTATTAAATGGCATTATTACAAGCCAAGGTTTGTCTCCATAGAATAAATAGAGTCTTTATTTAACGCTGCGAATGAAACTACTCTAAGACCTTGAGGTTGCCTGGCATACACGCAGCCTAGAACTCTTGGAAGTAGCCGGGGAACTCCTCAAAGCTCTCCACGTCTGAACAAATCCGGATCGATCGTTGCAAAAATAAATGAACAAGCATAAGCACATGCCGTACTCAACAAGCGAAAGATAACGAAATGATATGCAATGCTTAAACAAGGATAGGACGAAGGTTTAAGCATTTAGCATTTTAATTGATCAAATTTTAATTAAGCAACGTTTAAGTATAAGTTTATACCATCCACAATTAATGAATAAAGTAACATAAAGATGAGAGCCTCAACAAAAAGTAAATGATTTGAATAAAGTTTCGATAAATTAAATATGTGAGTGTCCAGGCCGCTCGTAACCGTGAGCACGGCTATCATGATAGTTTTTAATTAACCTTGCAAGGTTTGTACAGCTTTACCCAGCAGAAGTGTCACCCTTTTTGCCCGAGGTTTGCAAAGCCCCATTAGACACTTCCCTTGGTGAATGGCCAGATATCCACTACGAGACCGTTACGAAGCTTCCCTAACAAGTGACAGCCCGCTAAGGTTCCAAGACGAAGCAGGCATAACCCTCTCTGAAGAGTGCTCCTTAGCAAAGGTCGCTCCTCAACAGGGCCGGGCTATACACCGTCAACGCTTCCCCTCTTGCCCAGTCCAGGTGAGGTTGTCCCAAGCTAGAGTCACTAGTTATTAAGTCAAGGCCAGAGCCCATTAGCACTACGGTTGTACGGTATGTCCCGGGTGGTTCTCCATGTTTCCAATTAAATAAATGATCTTGTTACCGAGGCATAGCGTGATAAAATCAAGATTAACATAGGGGTTCAATTAAACAGTGGAGCACTCCCATGGTAAAGGCATGATATTCAGGATAGGGTGGCTAGGCATGTCCTTAATAGGGAAACCCATCAAAATTAAATATAACATGCAACTATGGTCGGTTGAACATAAAAATAAGTTTTTAATTTAAATGGGACAAAGCATGACCAAGACAACTTGCCTTCAGCGAAAGTTTTCCGCTGCCCGAACTCCTCGAATTCCTCTCCTGGGAAGTCAGCAAAGCGCGGATCGTCTACCAGTACACACATGCAACAAGTAAAAGAAATAATAAAAAAACAGTACAACAATCATAAGAAACCAACACATGGTCTATACATATAGATTGTACATAAAACAACGATTCCAACGATATCTTGAACGTGTAAAACGAAGTTAAGATGCAAAGATATGATATAAACAAAGTTAAGGACTTGCTGGCAAAGAACAGGAATTTCCAGGGGCCTAAACGAGAATAAAAGGACTAATCTGCGAGAAACATATAACTGCGTGAGATAGATCTGTAAATAAAAGAAAGCTCGGGAGCTTTTCTGCAAAACCGGCCGACAGCGTCGGCTGAACTGACGGCGGATGACGCCATGCTGGCGTCACGGCTGACGGCGTCGACTGACGTCAGCTGACGTCGGCGCGGCGGCGCCGTGGACCGCACCGTGGACCCGGTCCACGGGTCCACGGTGGACCGGCCAGCTTACCCCTTCGCGGGATGAGATCTGGACCGCTGGCGCTGGATCGAACGGCTGGAGGCGGCTCCGACGCGGGACGGCGGCGGCGGTGGGCGACGCGCGGGGGCGCCATGGCCGGCGAGCGGCGGCGCACGCGAACTGGCACTTTGGTGCACGGAAGAACGTGCCAAGGGCACGAGAAGGCGGTGGAGCTCACCACGAGCACGACGGCGGCGACGACGAGGCTTGGCGGCGACCGGAGGCGGTGGAACGAGCGACGACGGCGGCGACTCGGGCGCTAGGTTTAGGGCGAAAGGGGCGAGGCGGAAGGCGGCACGGGGTTTAAGTAGACCGCGAGCCTGGGGTGCGGCGCGGGGTTCGCACGCGAGACACGGCGCGGGGTCGGACCCGAGCTCGGACTCGAGTCCGACGCGGAGACGGCGCGCCGGCGGGACGACAGGCGGGCCCCGCCCGTGAGTGGCTCAGGGAGGCGGAACGGAGGCGGCGGTGCCTTTGCGTGATGAAAACAGAAAAACGGCGAGGCGACGCGCGGGCGCGAGCGCGAAGGGAAAGCGGAAAGGAGCGGGGCGCCTTCGGCGTCGGCGTCGGCGGGGCGGACGCGGGCCGCGCGGAAACTGGGCCGCGGCTGCGCGCTGGGCCGGCTGGGCTGCGGCTGATGCTGGGCTGAAAGAGGGGCGATGGTTGAGCAGGCCGAAGAGTTTAGGGGTTAAAGATGGACTTGCTGATTTTAAACGAACAACACTCAAACTAAATTCGAATTCAACAAAATTTGAATTCGAACAACTCAAAATAAAATGCAACAGCATGAATGCACAATTCAAGGCTAAGTTCATTAATTATTTTGGAAAAAACATTTTTGGCTTTCAATTAATTCGATAAATCGCTAGAAAACCCTTAACGCCTTAATTAAATCTAAATAAATTTTAGAAAATTTTAATAATTGCAAAAGTTGAAATTTGGGGTGTTACAGACAGGCTCTTTTTTCTTCCATCACCTCCTTTTCATCTCTCTCATCTATCTCTCCTTCTCATCTTCATGCATGCCGCCGCGCGAGGGGGGTCCGGCGCGCGGAGGTTGGCGCGAGGAGGGCGGTCGGCCGGTGCAGCCCCTGTTGACGCGAGCTCCCAGCGGCGGAGCTCGCCCACACGCCTAGGCCAGCGCGCGCCGCCCATCGCCACACTGCAGGCCACCTCGGGGCGGGGTGACGCGAGCTTTGATTTTTTTTGTAAAAAAAAGTTTGTCGAGTATCAGACGTAGCACTCGGCAAAGCCTTCTCCGAGTGCCCGAAAAGTGACACTCGGCAAAGGGCTCCTTCGTCGAGTCGACAGAGTGCCCTTTGCTGAGTGTTACACTCGGCGAAGCCTTTGCCGAGTATTTTTCCCACTTTGCCGAGTGTTTCGGGCACTCGGCGAACTGGGGGTTTCCCATAGTGGTGACAAAAGGCAACAATTTGGGTGGAAAAACAAACATAGGCGTTAATATTCCCTCCTCTTTTTCACCAGTTCGCTTACCCAGTGGGCCCGGTGGACCTTACATGTGAGGCCGGTGTGAGGTACGGGAGTAGATTTGTTGGTGATAATTGGCATCAATTCTTTCGCTCTTTATAATATATAGAAGATAGGTAGATTATTGATAGCGCTTTTATGTGCCTACTAAACTTTTTTTAATATAAGTGTCTTAATTAGATAAGAGTTGCATACTGTCAGCATATTGAGATGCATTACATATGGGTAGTGACTAGTCAGGGTTTTTTTTACCGTTCGTAACCGGTCCGGTTTGACCGGTTACCGGTCAAACCGGTCCGGTCCGGTAGCATAATAGGGCCGGTTACCGCTCAAAACCGACACTACCAAACCGCTTCTACTGGTTAACCGGCCGGTTTGACCGGTTTACCGGCCCGGTTTTTATTCCCGAAAAAACTGCTACTGTAGCGAAAAATTTAACCCTGACTGACTACTGCGCACAAGAATTTGAGCAGGCTTGCTTTGCGCGCTAAAGCATGCCACACAATGAACAAACTCAATTGTTTTGTTGGTGGATAAGTTCGTCGGATGTGGTTGATTTTGGCTGTTTCAATAGTATTATATGAGGGAGAAAATGATAAAATAAGCCAAAACAAACTCGCTGTGACTGGAAAACAGAACTGGTGAGGAAAGGTTTAAAAACTTATACTTTCCGACGGTGAGGAAAAAAATAGGAAAAATATATCGGGAAACTTGAAGTAGTTTTGTCAATAAATAATATCTGATAACTTTTCTGTAATGTTTATATGGAAATTTTTCTCAGTATTATATATCAGAATCCATAGATAGCTACAATCTTGGCTTTCAGGTAAGAATCCTAGGTCTTTATTTTTCGTAAATAGTTAAGTGGTCATTAGGAGTCTGGCAATAAAAAGGAAAGGAAAAATACAGAGATTGCCCGTAAAGGGGTCTGGCAACTAAAGTGACCAAACAGCCCACAAACAAGCAGCATCATTGAT
This sequence comes from Urochloa ruziziensis, assembly GCA_015476505.1. Classification (NCBI taxonomy): domain Eukaryota; kingdom Viridiplantae; phylum Streptophyta; class Magnoliopsida; order Poales; family Poaceae; genus Urochloa; species Urochloa ruziziensis. Next base: position 11,743 of record WEIB01000040.1, read on the forward strand.
GTCCTCTACAATCCTGGCGAGTGGTTTCTCTTGGTTATTGAAGATTCTAGCATTTCGTTCACATCAAATTGTCCACACCACCGGATGATATTTTTTGAAAGGACAGCGAAAGTTTTTGCTTTTCCAAAAAATTTTTAGAAGAAAACAAGAATTGATCCGGTTTATATAAGGAAAATTGAGCCAAAAACCATACAACTTTGGTCGTTGGACCATACGAGGTAATTGTACCATCCCGCACAACTTCGGTCCATCGACCATACAACTACATGAGTTAAAATCTCCGTACAAATTTGGTCCTTAGACCATAAAGTGATAAGACTACGGATGAAAATTGGTGGATTGGATTGAGACATCAACACACACCACTCCACTCGACTCAAACAACTCGGCACTCGCAAGGAACCACTCGATTCAAACAGCTCAACACTTTTGTTGCAGCATCTGTAAAGCTTCCAGCCTAGTCATGGAATTAGCCAACCAAATACGGCGTCTTAGTGGAGGGTTTCATCGCACTGTTACCTAGACATCCACATCACATTTCTAGTAAAATGAAACTGTCACTCTCGGTGCACAGTTTCATTGCACAGGTCCATAAGCAAGATGCAACATTTAATTCCTACATTGTGTTGTGATCAAATGTGCCATAGGATCAAACGCCTACCCCCTTAATGGAGTGTCATCTGTCTTGAGTACCAAGCCAGCGGGTGTCACGAGGATGAAACGTCTCTTCCCTCTCTTCATTAATCTTGTGCCATGTCACCTAAAATGCCTATGTGACAACTTATCAATTGCTGATGAAACCAGCATTGAGACTCGCCTAAGGAGCTGATTAACCATCACACTGATTAGGTAGTTGTTAGGCACTCCGAGAAGAGATGTTATGCCGTCTCCAGGCAGGCTTTTGTTGCACATTAGACAAATATGAATTGGATCGACACTCACGTAAAAGTAGTCAATCAGTTGTCCAAACTCTATTTTGGAATAGCAACCACACGTAAAGAACTTACCAAGAGGGAGCCCAAACCTTCCAAACCATCTTGGGAAACACCGAGATCAACCCACCCTCAAATTGCATATCATAAAGCAGACTCTTGCTGCTGCTGCGAAAAGGGCCATGTCGACCTCATCAATCAGAAGTTCGGACTCAGGGTAGCTCCGGATATTTCCACTGAAACCAGAGCCAAGCGAAGGGCGCAACTGAAAGCTTCAAGATCAGCAACGCCTGCTAGGCCTCCCCGATTAATCGGTCTTTACAACCACCTCTATGTAGTTGTTTTTTTAACGAAACATCTATGTAGTTGTTGATTCCCTGCCCAAAGGAAGCTTTGCCGGTGCCGCATCTGTCAAAAGCTTTTTGATGAATTTTTTTGGAAGGCTTTTATCAGTAAGTAAACAGGCAATGAGCTGAGCACTGACTGACCGAGCTAATGCCTTGTACTGTACTTTTTGGATGTGGCAGACTGTGCTAAAGCCTAAAGGTAACCGGCCTAGGACGATCGGAATATGCAAGGCAGGCAATCGGAGAGCATTGTTCTTCCGAGCTTTTTAGTCTTTAGAATATCTTTACGGGCCTAGAAGAATAACAATGCAAAATCACGTAGGTCCTATTCGATCACCTTCGGTTGGCATTATTTAGCAGCGTGCCGCTGCCCCTCAGCAACGCGACGGAGCATGCGACCGGTCCGAAAAGACGTCTTCGGATCCGACCTGAAATCTGAAGTCCGTGTGCCTGTCGTACACGGTCTAGGTGGTATGAAAGCTGTAGCGGCTAGTGTACTTCTCGTCTAGTACTACGGCCTAGCTGGCACAGGTACGCAGATGACGCCGCGATGCCCTACGCGGCAAGAGCCCTTGATCCGGCGACCTCGAATCCATCTGCCGCTTGCCAGCTGACAGCTTCCACGACGCGCCTTGCAGCCAGCTCCAGTCCAGCCCCCACGCGGCGCGCCACCGCCTTCGCGTAACCCGCACGCGCATGCACACGCAGTACTCGCGCGCGGTAGCGGACGCTGATCGCCGCAGTTAGTTAATTTAGTCCCACACCGGGGAACGACGAGCGGCAAGAGCAGATCAAATAGCGCGCGCTCCGGTGAAAGCTCGCCGGGCCTCGTAGCGGTGGCCCACGTCATCCCAAGCTTGGGGGCAAAGGTGCTGGCTCGACGGAGGGTAGAAGCACCATGTACTGGAACCGACGCTTCTAGATCTTGTAGGGTCGACGGTGTGACGGTCAAGGACGGGCTGGTTGGTGTGTGACGGTCAAGGACGCTAGTTCCCGGTCACCGTAAATCCGGCTGTTGCGATGGCCAAGATCGTAAATCCGGATGATGATCCTGCACAACAGGAGTGTGTTCGCTCCATACCGTGCCATACGCTCCATCGAACCACCACCTTTTGTTATTACCTGCAATTTTGCATTTGTAAGATTTTTTTCAACCAAACGTCAAGTGGTTCTTATGTGTATTCTTGAAGAGGAAAATGATCTTCGCTAACACTTCCAATCAACAACATACTCCAGGTACTACCACATTGCTTCAACAATACGCATGCCGAAGGAATAATTTAGACCCGCTTCTAATTTTCTGTGTCAAATGTTAATTTCACTATTTACTTTAGTACTTGCTACATAAGGGCAAATGCCCCCATGTTTACCAGGCTAGTAAAAGAAATGCACTCCGGACTTTGATGCTCCCATGTTAAACTTTAAACCAAAACTGCTTTTCAAAATGCCCGGTTGGCCTGTTCAGGTCCAAACAAGGGGAAGTCGTGGGCCTTATTTTCCATCGAATAAAGATGACCTCTATGCCTTGTATACATCGTTTTGTGCTATTACACAGCAAAAAAAAAGAAGGGAAAGGGGGACTGCGACATTGGACCACAAGTTACAATTACAGCTACCAATCTAGCCATTTTTTCCTCACTCCTGCCTTTAAATCCTGCAACAAAGAAGATAAAAGCACACAAAACCTGATACATATGGACCCCAAAGGTTCAGATTGCATAACGAGCAATGTAAGGCAGAGCACAAGAGCGACGCATGTGATCTTTTATCAGCTATTGTTTGCTATGGGAAGAGATAATATGTAGCGCCTGCTTTGCTGCAGCTGTTTGAATGCAAGAAACACTGCACATACCACGCATCAAAATCATTTGCTTGAGAGCACTGCATGGACTACCTAATTTGCACCTCCAGAGGCATGGCGCATCATATTTAGAGTTGCTGCCAGAGGAAGAGCATATTTCATACTCCAATCCAAAACATTAGTTTTAGGTCTGTCCTAATTCAAACGCTTTGACCATCAATAATTAAAAATATAAATATAGTAGTTTGGCAACATAAGGTTGATCCTACTAGATTCCATCAATAATTAAAAATATAAATAGCTTGGCAACATAAGGTTGGTCGTATTAAATAATTTCATAATATATTCCTATTTTAAAATATATATTTTCAGAAATTGGTGATAAAAAATTGTGCCTTTTAGACGTCCTAAACTTCTTTGTTTGTGACTGGTGGGAGTACTCAGCAATAATATATATCAAAGCACAGGGATGGAAGGATAAAAGAGCAAGTACACCTCCGGTGTCAACTGTCAAGTGTCAACCAGTTCAATTAATTTTCAAAGGTCTACTCTAGTGTTGTAGTGGAGAACAGCCTCAAATATCTTGAGCGCAGAAGTGTACCGTGCAATTACAGTGCATAAACAATTTTTTTGGACAACATAAAAATCAACTATTCAACAAAAAACAACCCGAACTCCTGGAGATCAAGTACTGCCTAGCTTCTCGAAATATTAGAGTAGGTAGCTAGCATCAGTACCTGGCAACGAGCTTTGCCTCAAGTACTCGTGCCTTGGAATGTCTTCTAGGAAATAGACCAAAAACACCCAATCGCTTTAGTGCACTCCATAACCATGTAGAAGAAGAGTGTCTGCTATTACATTCCTTGCTTCGGAGCATAATGTTTCTGCATTATTCCCTTGAATAGGTCGGTGAATGATCACCTTTACTGAACCTGAATTGAGAATGCCTTCCATTCCAGAAGGCATCAACTTCCCTGTCCCGATAAGAGTAATAGGTATCACAGGAGCACCAGTCTTTGTGGCGACACTGAATGCACCTCGCTGAGAATAATTATAACAGCATGTCACTGCTCAGAGAAGAGTTAAAAGCATAACGTGCAGAGAAATAAGATCTAGTTTGATAGAACCTAACCTTAAATACACCTAACTTGCCATCTCTACTTCGAGTCCCCTCCGGAAAGAAAAATACAGAAGCTCCTTTTCCAACCAAGTCCACACACCGTTTGAGACAATCCTGCATTTACAAAACCTATTATATGGTGAAACACGGAGATAGTTGACAAGTAAGATGGAAAGAACTAGAAAAAGGAATTAACTGAAAAATATAGTGTTTATCAATGCTAAACAATAACACTACATAAACTTGGTTATCTGGTTTGCTTATTTGATTTAAACAACATGACAAAGCTGTGTTAAGGAGAAAAGGGGTATTTTAGGCCAATTACCAAACAAACCGCCTTATGTGTTCCTCTAAATAACAGAGATGATCCAGAAAATATTGTTTCGTCACAAAGTTATCTAGACTATATTTTAGAAGGGATGAAATTACTCATACCAGCTGGCTCCTGCTGTCCATACGCCGCAGAGGAATAACACCCAGGAGATACATCGCCCACCCTATAATAGGGAACATAAAGATACTGGTCTTGCTTATAAACTTGAAGCACCTCCCTAGAGTTAGAAGGGTATAGATATCCAAGAAGCTCTGGTGGTTAGCAACGTAGACAGCAGGGCTGGTATTTGGAGGTAGATTCTCCATTCCCTCAACCTCAAGCTTGTAGAACATGGAAATTGTCAAAGTAGCCCAAATCTTTGCAATGTAGTGCTGCGCTCTTCTACGGTACCGGTCAAATAGCAACACAAGTGGATGAACCGCAACCATAGCTACAAACAGAAAGATTGCTGCAACTGCAGTCACCAAATAGAAGCAAACCCCTCTGAATCTTGAAGCCACTTGCAGGTCTGTTAAAATAATTCCGAGTTAGCATAAGAAAATTCAATTCCAGAGAATTGATCTCTAGCATTTGCTTCTGTAGAGAGAGTTCATTTCACAAAAGCTATTTGCTGCCTCATTGGACATGTGTGCCTGGCTGCCTGCTACCCGGTAAGTATGAGACATAACTAGTACCTCACATCTACTGATCCTTCTATGTTCGTGAAACAGTGGAACACAATGGTAGAGTACTGCTATTACATTCTAAGGTGTCTAAAAGGCTACACACTGCCAGATGTCTCCCCGTTTCTATCATTGAACGATGTGGTGACGCCTTTCAGTTACGTGCTGTAGCCATAGTACTCAACAGCCATTGCAGCTATAGAATCATCTAAAGGACTGAGCATTAGCAACAGCAATTTGGCCACTGCAGGTTCACAAAGGTTCATTTCTACGCTCACAATTTTCCCATTTCGCCGATGTATATTCCGTACAAGTCACCCAGCCCACTCTTCCAATTAGCAAGGCCATGACCATTTTATAAAGCGGTAAAACCATTTTGACGTACATTCAGATAGCTGGGTACCTGACAGAGCCTGCGTGGAGTCCCCGGCTGCGGCGGCCGCGCCACCAGCGACAACGTCCGAGCGCACAACCGTATCTCTCCGCGGCCGCCACCTCGTCGCCAGGACCTGCGGGCTCGGCGACCGCAAGGCCCCCACCGACACCCCTCGATACCGCAAGCTCCTCGCGCCGACCCCGACAGCCACCGCTACGAACCAACCAACCAATAACCCATCAATCAATAAGATAAGATCAGCACCGAAGCTTGTGAGCTTGTCCCGGGGAGAGCCCGGCGCCCGAGCCAGAGCGGCGAGGCGGCAATACCGTGGTTGGCCGATGAGGAGGAGGCGACGGGGATCGGCGACGCGGCCGCCGCAGCAGGGCCCGGCCGGAGGAGCGTCCCCATGGCGCTACCACCCGCCCCCCTCCGACTCGCTGCTGCCGCGACCTGGAGACGGCGAGCTCGCGATCTCGTCCCCGCCGACGGAGGCCGCTCGCCGGGTCGCGCCTGCGGGGGAGGGTGGCGCGCACGTGGCGAACGTGGGGGAAGCGCGGATCAGGCCGTGTCGTCGCGCGCGCCCTTTTCGGCGTGGGAGGGGAGGAGGGAGGGAGAGGGATGGGGGGAGCTTCGCTGGAGAGGATCGGATAAAACCGTGGGGACTCGAGCCGGGCGCAGCGAAGGAGACCGGAGGAGATTGGGCGGGGTGCGGTGTGATGGAACTTGGAAGTGGGGTCCGTGGGCGTGCGCCGGCGAGGCGATGCGGCTGGGTGGGGCCGTGGCGCTCGTGGCTTTTGCAGTTGCTTCCTTTCGTTTTTGACGTGGAACGTTGGACAAAATGGGGTACCAAAACCGCGGCGTTTTTCCTTTTGGATAAGGGTAAAACCTCGGCGTTTGATAATTGATCGTGGTTTCCGAAGCTTCCTATGCGACGATTTGGAACTTACCGTGGACGGCCGGCTTTGTCCTGTCCCGGTGTCGCTGCGCGTTTCTGCCGTCTTTGGCGGTTTGGCAAGAGGAACAGACCGCAACATCCAGCAGCATATTTGGAAGGTTAATGGCAGTAGTATTGTTTTTGCATGTACAGATAAATTCTCATTTTCAGGAGTACAAGTACATGGCGCGAGCACCCGCCCGAGTTCGCACCAGTTCGGCACAACACTTCTATACCTCAGGTTACATTGTTATAGGGCCTTATGGGTACAGCTCTTTCTGCGACTGGGAAACGCTATATGACGTATGGCATCCACTTTAGTCAAAAAGTGACATTAGACATTAGGAGGGAGAGGCACAAACTCGAAATACACGGCTATCATGTGATCCATTTCTGATTCTACATCAGGTCACTATGGCATGTGACGAAAGTACAAACTGTATGGCTGCATGACAACTGAAACAGCACAATTACATTCCCTATGCTGTTATACACTCAAAATATGCACTATTCCTACGATATGGGAAACAACAAGATTTTGAGGTAGGAGGACAAGAACTAAGGAGATACATATGACAGGATCAACAAAACAACAGGGGGACACAAAAGAAAGAATCAAATCACTGTTAGCTCCCAAGCCCACTTCAGGATCAGCCTCCGGTGTCCATCAACCATGCCCTGGCCAGGTGATGAGCAACACCTGTGTGTGCTTTGGCTGCAAAGAGGCCAGTTAATCTGTACAGAGGGGGCCTCTTCACACTTCTATGATAGTTTGCATCTTTCGATGACTTCAGTGACAGATGAATGTGTCTCCCGTGACATCATGTTGAGCTGAAGATGAAATGTCTGCAGCAGAGAACATAAAGGGCAAATTATAAGGTTGAGCTCAAAGCAATCACAGAAAGGCATCAGACAACTTAAATCACAGAAAATGGGAAAACGCCACAAGATCCATTAAATCTAGAGCAGCCTCATATTATCTGCTAAGCATGCAAAAAAAGAATGAATAAATAGCCTTTCTAGACGCAGACAACTTAAAGAATATAGGAGTATAATTTGTGGACATGAGAAACCATTGGTTCACAAAAATGGTGGGTCATGTATTTTTCAAACTTTCCACAAGACAGTTCTTGGCAGTTCAGAAATTTTGAACACATACCACAAATTTCTCCAGCACAGGAACAAGAATCTTCAAGCTGTTGTCCGGAAGGCAACTGGTAACGGCGTCTCGAACCTTCATACTGTTGCAGTGAACAGACAATTCAGAAGTTAAGCACCACAAGGCTGACATTATAATCATAACAATTTACAAAAAAAAATTATTAAACAAGGTTGATCACGAACCTTTCTGTTGAAAGAAAGGCGAGCACAAGTGCTGCATAGGCCTCCACAATCATCATTTCAGCTTCACGTGCTCCTTGCAGCAAAGATTCTTCATCATCCTGACAATCACAAACAGCATTAAACAATGATTCATAAAACCCAATGTTAATATGCAATTGTACCTTTATAGGGAGCATGTGCAAATACAACATATAGAAAAGTCATATATCGCATTGCCAACCAAGGACTAAAAGGTGCTTATTTAACTTAAGGTTCAACTAAAGCTCTTGGAAATATCTCTACAAACTTCTCATTACATTTCCGGTGTTCCTTTTCTGCAACTGATACTAATTATATAGGCAAGCTCAAAACAGGATACAAAATAGTAGGAACAGAAAGGATGGTGTCGCCATGAAAAATTGATACTTTGATGAGGAGGCACAGGGCAAGGGAAAGTGAGAAAAAAACAAAACATTGTGATTCACAATAACTCAAGATAAGAGCAAATTGGTGACATCACACTATGTGCTAAATTTCTAATTGCCATTTGCAAGGTATGCAAATCTATTTTGAAGCAAGGGGCAAGATAACCATTTACCTAGCTTTGTTATGTTGTAAAATACAAAACTTGAGGATTAGATTTACCGGCGATATAGCTTCAGCAGTTTCCCCTGCACCTTGACTCGCTAAGAAAATTGAACAGAGCAGGGGTATGACATCCCTCTGCACCTCTTTGCTATCTGGATTTTGAGATGCTTTGACAGAGACACGTGCATTCGCAAGCCGTATCCTGTAGCCAGGTACATTTAGAATTAGATACAATTACTAGAGGTAGAAATGCTAGTGATCCAAGAAACTGGGGAACCGTAACTGGACATCAATGAAGCTAATGGACGAGGCAATAAAAGGTACTGCCTACCTATTAAGGCCATCTTTCTCCACAAGGTTGACAAGCAATCCCAATATGGCAACCAGAAAATCAAGTTCATGGTCTCGCAATTGCTTAGTTTTGACTTGTTGTGCCTTCCCGCTCTGGGAAGATAACAGATCTTGATTAGCATTGACATCGTGGCCAGAGGACACTCCTTTCAGTTGAGAGCTCTCGTTCATAGAGAAATCAAATGACGGGAAATGCTTAATGATCAAGGAGGCCATGGTATTAATTCCACCACATGTCGCAATCTGTTCGCAACCAGACGGGTTGTCATTTGCCAAGTTCATAAGAACCTGCCACAAAATTAATTAAAGATGTCAGATACATCTTATTGCAAACGTAATAAAACGAAGGGCCTATCAGCCTCACTAGTATGCCAATGGCCTACTGTTTGGTAAACTCCCGCTAATTGATCAGCTGATCAAACTCTAACAACAATCAACAATGTAAAAGTAGCAACTATGTTTAAATCTTGTAGATTTTTTTTTAGAAAAATGCACCTGTCTTTTGGCAAATATCTTACCATTAATAACAAAAATGATAAGACAGACTAAAACTAATGTGTAAGAATATTGCGTCAAGATTGAAGCAATAAGACACACATACAGTTAATCTTTGGATCTACGACAAACATGATCTTCAAAACGTAGCTTATCCTCAAATATAAAATCAGAGATTTAAGATGCTGGAATTCTAAAACATCTCAGGCCATGTAGGGCACTTATAAGCAAACAAGCTAGGGAAGAGATGTTACTTTTTCTATACAAATGAGTCTTTTCTTATCCACTAAGCATTTATGCAACTCTATCAGTAACTCAGCATCCTTCCTACTTTCCTAGTAAGCAAATCACAACTTAAACTAAATCATCACCAGTTTGGTAGGTGCTGACACGGTGGCAGTTTATGCTAGTGCTTAAGCTAAAAGCATGCAGTAATAATGCATCATACTGCATAAATGTTAGCATAACCCCAAGCATAGATGGCATCCCACAAACAATTAATCACACATGGTGAATGATCTTATGGTGTTTGTGAATATACAAAATAAATAAGACATGAAAAAATGAATGCATGGAAAATTGTATGTAAAAATCTTGACAATTAGCAAACATCTGAAGGATATACAGCTTCAACATCTTTTTATCAAAATTTAAGAGATGCCAAGCAACAAAGGTTATACAGGGTAAAACATGATAATAAAAATTAAAAAGAAACGTGATTAATTACCTTAACCGATGCCAAAAGGCAATCTTCCAAAAGACTGGACTCATCTTCAGCCTTGGAATCAGATGTTGTGCCTGACTGATAAATGTCTTCAGGTTGACATGATTCAGGACTTACAATTGCTGCAGTCCCACAATCGTCCACCACTTTTCCATTAGCCCGTTTTGCTCGCTTCTGTGGTGATTTCTTTTTTGGACCAAACAGATCCCAATTTGGAGGTTCTTGATCAACATCATCAAATGCAAACGGATCATCACCACCATTGCCCAAATCCGTATCCGCATTTTCAGATAAACGGCGCTTCTTTGCCATTTCTCTGGAGTTCCCACTAGAAGATTGTGCTTTTATAGAAATCCAACCGGTTGATCCTCTGATTGGATTAGCTTTAGAACGATCCTTTCTTATATTGAGCTTCAAACCAACACCATTGCTGTGTCTCTCGACAAAGGATTCACTTGATGCTCTATTGCTCGAAACTGACGGAGAACAATCTAGTGTCCTTTGTGACTCACAGAGATCACTACTAGAAGAGATAGTAATATGAGAAACTCCAGATTTGGAGGACGGGCAATTTTGGCGCCTTTGATTCAGAGAGAGGCCTTTTTCTGTTGAGCCCTTGCACTTGCCATGATGATTCAAAAAGGTTGCACCCCTACTGTCTGCTGCACAATGCAATGCAAATGTAACTATGCTAAAACGTGTAAAAGGAACAAATATTTTTGACCTTCACATTAGAATAGAAAGGTAACAGCACAATTTGTCCACAGCACTGGTGTGCAAGATGGCTTAACAGCCATTCTAACATGTTACTCCTAAGGCCAGAAGGTACAGAGATCGTGAAATATAAAATTAGTTAGGAGAGTCAACATACAATCTAATGAAACTAATAGAAATTTTGGCATTGACCCTAGCTAGATTGTTTCAATTTTAAGATCTACTGTGCTGAAATTGAAATATAAAAGGGTGACTCTAACCATATTCAGGCTCACATAGCAAAGGCAATGTAAATATAAAAGGAGATAGTCCTTATATTACCAGAGCAGGCCCCATTGGCTACTTTAGAAGATTTCGGATCTGCCTTTCTGGAAACAGTGGAAGTGTTCTGAAGGAGAGAAAGAGCTGCAGCAAAGGATAGAACAAGCATATTTAATTATCAAAGGGAGCATTGAGCTTTACATTTAACTGTAAGTAGTAATATAAGATCATTAAGCAATTACCTGATAGTAACTCAATAGTATTGAGAACAACACTAATAAAAGGAAGTGAGGAGGATTTAGGGCTCAATTTACGACCAAGGCAGAGCAAATGGGCCTGGAAGGAACAAAAATGACATAAGAGTTTAGAACACTTCAGTACAGCAATAATAAAAGTTAAGAGTACTGCAGCAGGAATGGTAATAACACTATAACAGCAGACTAGAGGTACAAAAAAACATTGTAGACAGGAGGTAGAAGGCAATAGAACCAACACGATTTGGAAAATTACCTTGTTATTGTCACTTAGAAATGTTGCATTCTCCAAAATTTTAAAACATTTCAAGAGAAGAGCGGCACTCTGCAAAGGTGTTCCTTCCTTTAGCTCCACGACTGTAGTGGAGGGATCCTTTACAAGACCCTAATACACAAGGTGACATGTTAATACAGAATATGTAAATATGGAGACAAAGGAGTTGATTATCACTCCTAAGGATAAAATATGAAAATTCTAAAGAAGACCAGAGTTCTTGAATATCCAGGCAAGGCGAATATCAACAGAATTGTAACAATCAAACAGAATAAAAAAACACTCGATGTCTCCATTGAATGGAATTCGTATTAAGTACATCATATTTGGAGGATATCAGATGGGAAGTTTAAATTTCAAGGTGTGTTACTTATTGCTTCTCCAAACTTCCAAGGTCAAAAAATTATACTGCTACTCACAGAAGACAGGGTTCAAGTAAACTTTGTGCTTCAAACAGGTAGAATCTAAAACTTTTGAACCAAATCAATTTTCAATTTTGATATCATAACATTGTGCTGCCACATGTTTTCAGGCGCTGAAAATATCCTCTTTTAGATTGCAGCTTTAAGCGCATTGGAGCTTGAATCGTACAATGTTCCAAAGTTCATAATCCTTTATCATAGCAAAATAAATAGTTCCAAATTAAGAGTTTTGTCTAAACCTGTTAAAAAAACAAATTTAACAGAGAATGAGGTCTCACCTCCAGTTCTGAATGACAATTCACCATAACATTAAAGATACTATCAAGACCACCTGACTGCCTTAATGTTTCTTTGAAATTTCCCCCAATTCTGGTCACCACATCAGATGTCTCTGAAAAAAATGTTATAACAACATCAGTGTAATGATAACAACATTGCTACTAATGCAGGTTTATTCAAGCTAAGAACAACAGATGTATCTCAAGTTCTAAATAAGACACCAAACAAAAGCTAGACAAAAGCATCCATGTAATTATGTAAACATGAGCTGCTTAACTTATTATATTTGATTTGGTTGTTCTAATGAATAAAATAACAGACCTAAAGGGATATAAAACTTACCCTCTAATGCAACAGCAGACAAGCAAGCCTTTTCCATTGTCAACAGAGCGAGCCACTTTGAACACAGTTCTGGCCTTGCTGTTTTGCTGTCATCCCGGTCTAGTGGCTTGATCTCTTTGCAGCTTAAGAGGATTTCTTCAACTTTGGAAAGTAAGTCTTCTGAACTAGAGTCAGCGTCCTTATTTGGACCATTAAGCATTTGAAATTTACTGATTCCAAGGAGTTTGGAACCTATTGATGGCATTTTGGCATCAACCACATTCACCGGAGGGTTTAGTAATTTAAGAAGGAAATGGACACAAGTTTCTGAATCCAGCAAATTATTGTCTTGGACCTGAGGAAGCAGGGATTAACAATAAGCAGAACTCATACTGATGCAAATATTCAGCAGAAGTATCGCTACCTCAGTTCTTTATTACATGGCATTCTGAATTTGCGCCGTTAAATTTCTCAAAGTTCACAATTTATATAGTTGGAGGTGCATAGATTTGTTAAATACTTAAATGAAAATATCATTACCTTTGTTGTTAGAATGCTTCCATAAAGTTATAATTTTACTATAGTACCTTAAATTAGTAAAAATAATGGCCAAAGTTGCATTTCGACGACCACAAAAGGTAAAAAATGTCCAATAAAAATGAACGGAAGTAACAAAAGTGGACTCCTTTAGGGTAATCAAATTTTACATCTTATAAAATGGGAGATATAGTCATTTAGATGAAACTAATGAAAAAGATAAATACCAACACTGCCTGAGACTACCAACATAATTCCAGTTATTTAAAAATATTGATATTAAAAGCATGGCATTTCTTGACTGATATTCTCATATTACATGTCAGCCTTTGTAATGTGATGAAAACAAGTGGCTGCTTCGGAGCAGAAACACAGAAGAAAGAAATAGCTCCTACACCTTGTTATAAGCTTGGCGACTTCAAGATAGTGGAGGTATTTAATATGCATAACAAACTGGAACGTACGCATGCAGGGAATCAGGTAGACTGAGATTAAGAGGTACTTACATCACTTGCCAAAACAAACAAAAGAGCCCCTGCAGCAATAGCGCAGGGAGGATCATCAATGTCCAGAACCAAAATAGCATCAATTATTTGCTGTAGCAATCTACAGGATATAACAAAAAGGAAGGCATCTGTAAGTAATAAAATAGAAAAACGTGTGAAATCTTCATAAAGACGAACGTAAATACAGTGTTTATTGAATGGTGATATTGATTTTAGCCAAGCATCTTTAGCTCTGAAATTCGATGATTACATAACTATTTTTACGGTCTCATTAAAGAGACTATAAAATGCCATTTGACCTTTCTCTAGAAACTGAAGATCAATTCAGACAGAAAAATAGATAGCAACTTAAAACTTATGCATGCCAAGGTATTACGTCTTTAACTAAAAGTGTCGTGTACAGCATAAGGATTGATACAATGTTGAGGATAAGAGTACAAAACTGATCTTCCAGCTCTGATTACACTTCTGGTTTACAAAACAATTAAAATTCTTGTTCAATCACAAGCTGAAACCTGCCTAATTCCCAGAAGTCATAAAATAGTTATATAGGCTTACGGAGAAACATTTAGCTCTTCAATTGTTTGTGTTGCTGCCAATCAGTATACTTAGATAATTGCAATGATGCTTGAGCTGAGCAGACTTATTTCAAACTAAGATCAGTTTATAAGCAATCCTACTCACTAGCCGTGCTACTGCTTCTGGGACCATGCAAGATAGGATTTCTCCTGTAAAGAAGAGACCAATCTGCTAGAAATGTTCCTAGGCAACTCAAATGGATACTTAAATCCATCTATGAAAGAAGGTACTAAACACGAGGAAGTGACACTTATGCTTGTTGGCATCAACATAGAGTTATACTGTACTACGACCTAACATAAATAACAGCTCGTGTAGTCAAGCAATCAAACAGGAAATCATTGAGCCACAACGTCATTTTAGGTTCTTGGGCGTGGAATTAGCTGTCTATTGCAAAACCAAGCAAACAACGGAAGCTCATGGTCCAAAAGCAGAAAGATGGCTCCTTTTCTCAAAAGGAACCCTAATCTTGAGCCCTAATCGTTACAAGAACACCGTTACGGTCCACGATTCTAAGGTCAAGATTTCCAAGAAAGACCGAGCAAGAACCCAATTGCTGTTCTTTGCAGAGAAGAAAGGAAAGAAGCGCCTTTGGCGCACTCACCCCTGGGCCCGGAGCACGCGGCGGCGCTCGGCGGAGGCGCAGATCCCGAGCAGCGCGAACAGGCTGGCCCGTCGCGTCCGTCTCTGCGCGGCGGGGCGGAGGCCGTCGAGCGCGAACGTGACCTCGTCCACGCTCTCCATCATCTCCCCGTACTCCTCCGCCTCCATCAGCGTCGCCGTCGGCGCCACCGCGGGGGCCTCCGCGAGCTCCCACCCTCCTCTCCTTCTTGGCCCCTCACCGCCCCGCCCGCGCCGCCTCGCCTCCGGCCGCGGCTGCGGCGGGGGCGGGGGCGGGTCCTCGTCGAACTCCCACATCGACGAGGACTCCTGCGACGGCGGCAGGAGCGGGAGCGGCTGCGAGGCCGACGACCCCAGCAGGTCGTCGTCGCCGTCGAAGTCGAACGCGTCCTGCGACGACGAGACCCCGCCCCCGCCGTCGGAGAAGGAGCGGGATCTGCGCCCGTACGTGCGCACGATCATGTCGCCCGCGCCGCCGCCGATGCGCGCTGCAGCCTGCGCGTGCGCGGCGAGAGGGGGAAAGAGATTTGGTGTGTGGGTTTGATTTGGGTGCCGTCCGTGGCGTTCGCTTCGCGTTGCGGCTGATGCGGATTTGGGAATTGCGAGGGGAGAGGGGGCTGCGGCTTTGGGTCAATTGAGGAGCGGGGAGCTCGGCTTCGGGTCCGGCTCGCGGAGGCTGAGTCACTGAGGAGTGGGGCCCGCGCGATGTGTTTGGTTTGGTTTGTCCGATTCAGCCGTTTCGGCTGCTTTCGCCTCGGCCTCGGGTTGTTGGGAACATCAGTGCGGCTCTGGACGGCAAAGGGGATGGAGGATAAGCTGCACAGCACGGCATGGCGGTGGCTGCAAGGCGGTTTTCTAGCCGTCAGATCTCACATCGAACGAAGGATACTCTATTCCCAAAAAAAAAAAAACGAAGGATACTCCACGAAAACAGTAATATTTTTCTTTTTACTTTCTCAGTTTTTTAGAACGCTCAGTTTATTTTTCTTACAGAGATCATGAGCATATCTTGTTTCAAATCTTTGGAGCCATTTAATGATTAAATTATAATTTCATAAAGGGAATTGCTAACGTCCGGACGGTCCATGCAACATCGAAAATACGCGTTTGCAACCTCGAAAGTGCATTTTTGCAACATTGAAAAGTACATATCGAAACACTGCGAACCATCGAGATGCGAAGAGTAAAATTCTCACCTCAACATCGTGCAATGTTGCATGCAACATGTGCAATTTTTACAACATTCAAAAATAGCTCATGCAACATCAAAGAACAGTATGTGCAACATGAAATGTCATCGGTTGCAACACTGAAAACGGCTTGCTCACAACTCAACCACGTGCGGCCGTAGTAAAAATTCTCTTCATAAAAATGCAACATCTGGTTTTGCCCCTTGTAACATGCATATTAAACATATGCAACATGTACAACATCCAGATCTACTTTTACAACATCGGCTTGAAACATTTGCAACATTTTCCTAAAACATCTGAAACATACACTTACAACATCCAGCAAACCCTAGCACAGATAGAGGCAGGAAGAAGAAGAGGAGGAGGATGGCGAGCAGGGAACTCGACCCCGACCAGGGGGAGCTCGATCCCGGCCATGGGGGATAAAGGGAGAGGAGCTCGTGCCGATGGCCATGGAGGAGAGGAAAAAAGGAGCTCGCGCCGCCGGCCATGGTGAGAGAAAGAGGAGCTCGCCGTTGACCGTCGTCCATGGGAAGGACCTCGCGCCGTCGACCATGGTGATAGGAAGAGGAGCTCGCGCCGCAGAGCTTGCGCGTTGCCGTGGCCGTGGAGCTCGCGTGGCCGCCGCCGGCCTCATCGCCGCCGCTGCAAAGCTCGCTCCCGCCGCCGGCCTCATCGCCGCCGCTGCAAAGCTCGCTCCCGCCGCCAGCCTCGTGCGTCGCCACTGCGGAGGAGCTCGTGAGGCCACCCCAAGCCTTCGGATCCTGGCCAATGCGCCAGCCCGTCACCAGCCTGCTCCCAAAGACCGATGGCTTGAGCTTCTCATGAAACAGGCGGCGCATGACGAGCCCATCACGAAAGAGAGATGCGAGTCGAGGATAAGATTGCAAGCGATGGCCATCGGGAGAAAGACAAGGATGTGAATGCGAGTGGAGATAGAGCGCTCACTGCCTCACTGGTCAGTTGGGGGAGCGTCCGATTTTTTAACTTCATCGGACGTCAGGACGTAAGCATTACCGTTTCATAAAAAGCATATAACTTTGTTAGTAAGGAATTAAAGCTAGCAGATGTCGAAATGGAATAAGTTAATCGATGTAAACTACAAGTTCCAATAAGATAAAAGACCATTCTTATTCATAATAGGTGACGTGTTGTGTTTAAAAGAAATGAAATATTGTCTTATATGAACTAGATAAAGCTTTGGCCTAGAGCTCTTTTACGGTACCCAATACTACCTAATGGTAGTATGGTAGTATAATCGGTTTTTTGTTGTGGATAAAAAGCTAATTTGAACATAAATATATTATTTAGAATTTATGAATAACGTGAGATTAGGTTAGATAAAACATTTCATATATTTGATTTCATTTATTACAAAAATATTATTTTTTTTCTAATTATACCTTTATACTACTTATACTACCTATGAATACTACCCATACTACTGAAAAAACCGGTAGTACAAAATTAATTTCAGCCGTCGGATCTTTCGAAATAGGTCCTTTTTATTACAACAAGTCCTTTCTAAACGGTAGTATAAGGTAGTATTGGGTACCGTAAAAGACGTCTTGGCGTAATCTTACACAAGCATGAGGTGAAACTCATAGCATTAGCCCATAGCGCGTGTGCTAAGCCGTTTGCAGGCCTCAACCCTCGATCGAGAGAACTGTTCGAATTTCAAATGGTGAGGCAGAGCCGCAGAGCTGTTGAGCTCAGGGCCTCTCCAACAACCGGCTATTTGCTAGCTATTTCATTATTTTAATCGTGAACGGTGCTAGTACAGTCGTCGCTAGCGCCTTCCTCCGCGCTAGCTTGCACAAGATCCCAGACTTCTCCCTCTCACATTCAGTTACTGTGCTGATTTTTTTATGGCCAAATAGCTAGTGAGCTGGCTAGGACCGTTGGCGACGCCCTCAGCTGCGGCTCCGACAAACCGTGATTTTTTTTTTAACTCGTGATTGCAGGCCCGCGGATCCATGGAACCGGCCCAGGAGCAGTGACTGGTCACGGCGCCAGATGTTTTGCGAAATCTTTTTCGAACATGTTCTTTCACATGCATGGTATATTAAATGTAGTCAGAAAAAATAACTCATTATATGGATGGAGTGTACTTCACGAGACGAATCTAATGAGACTAGTTAGGTCGTGATTAGACCATAAATTGCTACAGTAAACATGTGCTAATGACGGATTAATTAGACTCATTAGGTTCGTCTTTCGATTTACTGACAGAATCTGTAATTGGTTTATATTTAATACTTTAAATGTGTGACCGACATATTCGTAAAAAAATTCGCGAAACATTCGTGGTAGACTGGTAGCATCGACGGCCGGCGGGTGCGCGTGCCGGACTGCCGGCAACGGCGACGCCCGCGGCCTGTGGGCTCAGTCCAGAAGCCCCGATTCGATAGCCGTTGGTTGGTCAGGCTCAGAAGGCGTGAGTAAAGTACTCCGGCTCGCCACGTCATCAAACTACCGAAGCGCCCACAGATTTGTCTCGTTTGACGTTTGCTAGTTTGAGGCTTTCCTCGCCTATATAGGTAATTATTACCATTATCTACCGAATTGTATTAATTTCAAAAAAAAAATCTACCGAATCGTACTATGCACATGCAGTGGATTATTTACCTTCGTGTACCAGGGAAAAAAAAATTGAAGGTTGTTTTTTTAAAAAAAAAAAGGTGTGCGATTGCTGCTTGGAAGTTGGAACATCCATTCCCTCTTCCAACTGTGCTTGGAACACTTTGAGAAAAAGAAGATATTTGGACATGAAATTATTGAGGAACCCGAAGACGTATCATGTTCCCACGATCCCAATCTGGAGACTCTGGAGTTGCTCAAAGAAGCTCGAATGGCAATATGCTGTTTTAATTTTGGCTGCCCAGTAAGACCCTCTTATTATCAGCAATTGTACCAAAGCAGAGCAAAAGGCTAGAGTTACAGTCCACTGCAAAAAAAACTGTCCATCTTGTTGCAGCAGCACATATTGTACACGTGTACACACTTCTGTTGTTCCTGGCACTCTTCTTCTGACACGGGCGCACCACACATCTTCTGAGATAAACTAACGAACGTGTCCTAGTAGCAAGAGAAAACCTCAAAAAAACTGTCACCAGCTGCCGGCAGCGGCCATGGTGGTGATGCACACCGCCGATCGTCATCACGCCAAGCCGACGAGCTTCTCGCTGATCTCCCAGAGCTTCTTGGCCTTGTCGGCGTCGCTGGCCTCCTCGGAGAGCTGGTTCTCGAACGACGCCGAGTTCTTGTTCCAGCTCCAGTAGACGCCGGACTTTGTCAGGCTGGGGTCGCTGACCACCTGCGCCAGCCGCTTCCCGGCCTCCTCCTCGGAGACGTACCCCTTGGTGATGTACTTCTGGAACGGCGGGAAGAGCAGCCTGAAGAGCGGGATGTGCTCCCTGAAGAGCCCCGTGGTGGCGATGCACCCCGGGTAGAGCGACGCGAACGTCACCCCCGTCTCCTCGTGGTACCGCCGGTGGAACTCCTGCATCGTCAGCATGTTGCACACCTTGCTGTCCTTGTACGCCTTGGCGCCGTCGAACTCCCCGCCGTCGATCATCACCGAGCTCCCCACCCCGTTCAGCCCCCCCGCTAGCCCCCTCAGGTCTCCCAGGTTCGCCTTCGGCGGCACGTTCCCTGCCAGCGTGTTCGTGTTCCCTGCGACACCCCAACCATTATTCATAGCTTAATTTACCACCGAAAAAAGTTCACCGCCGTCGCGGCTTGACAGAAGCTTTTGCCACCTACCAGTGATGGAGCCGACGATGATGAGGCGCTTGGAGGGGTAGTCGGAGGACTGGAGGTCGGCGAGGAGCTCGCGGGCGAGGAGGAAGTGGCCGAGGTGGTTGACGCCGACGCTCATCTCGAAGCCGTCGGCGGTGAAGGAGGGCTCCTTGGCGGTGGGCTGGTACACGGCGGCGTTGCAGACCACCACGTCGACGGGCATCTCCAGCTGCCGGACGCTCTTCACGAACTGCCGGACGCTGTCGAGGGAGGCAAGGTCCAGGTGCACGACGGTGTAGCTGTCCTTGTCCATGCCCGCGGCCTTGGCGGCGCGCGACGCCTTGAGGAAGTCGCGGCAGCCCATGATGACGTGCCACTTGCCGGTCTCCGCCAGGGCCTTCGCCGTGGCCAGGCCAAGGCCAGAGGACGCGCCGGTGATGACCGCCGTGCCCTTGCGGAGGGTCTTCTTGCCAGACGGCGACGCGGGGGTCACCGATGGGGAGGACACCGCGGTTGTCTGCGCGCGGATGGCCACTGATGACGTGTTCACCCTCTGCAGGTTGGTTTTGTGTGCACATTTCAGTTGCAGGCATCAATCATATAGGGGACATCGAGTGGGAGACAACTGAAACAGAAGTGCACGATGAATAGGAAAACCTGTACTACTAGTTCTGAAGCCAGATTTGGCCACGGTGACATCGCTCGCAAGACTAGTGGTGAATTGGTGATAATTAGACAGCTATTCTGAATTTCAATTTTGAGTGGCAAGGTGACAACATAAAACTCCCAGTTGGCTACAAGCTTTGGTTACCGATTGACACTTTGACAGAAACACAATTCTCTGAATTTCTGTTTGGAGTTCAAGTAGAAAACGGACAGCGCATGATGCCTATCTCCAAACATACCCATCTAGTCACTCCAACAGGCAAACGGTAGCGATCTTGCGAGTTCTATATGACGGGAAATGACACCTTTTGACAGTCGCTACTTGGAGACAGCAATAGAGCACTGCCAGATTATCAGCTCAAAGACTAGCAGTTTCAGGCTTTCAGCAGGCATTCCGGGCAATGGCAATCTACTTCGACAGGACGACAAGCATATGAGACCATGGATGTGGCAGATGTGAACTCACTAACAATGGGCATAAAAGAAAGCGAGCAGTAACTAGCTGAGCACATTGCCATCGAGAAATCAGTAGAGCAGAGTACAGTCCAATTGAAGCTCACAGAAACATACAGAGAGAGATTAAAAGAACTGGTAAAACAGCAGCAGCACCATCCCCGAATTCATACCTTGGTGCGCAGGCCCAGAGCGCTAGTCTCCAACTTGAGGCCATCCGCGAGACGAACGCCCAGGAACGCCGAGTCCTTCGCCGCCCCCTGCACAGCACACCACCATCCAAACTGTAATCATTATCCGAGAACGCAGTCCACGACAGCAATCGGCACTCCCGAACGCTCGAACTACTCTAAGCACGAACCAACTGCGAGAAAGAAACGAGTGCTCTCGCAGGGGTAAAAGAAAAGGGAATGCGAAGATCCCCCCGCTCACCTCCTTGCGCGCGGAGAGCGCCGAGGGGAGGAACGACGTTGCGGTCTGGAGCGCCATTTCCACCAGCAGAAGGTTTAGCCTCCAACTGTGAGCAGCAGCAGTGGACTGAGGATTTAGGTTGGGTTTCGCTGGATTGGGAAGGCTGGCAGGCAGCGTCTTATTCGGCGCCGGAGGCGGTGGCGATAACGCGATAGGGGTGTGGGGGGGTGGGGTTGCCCATGGGGCGCCGAGCTGGCACAGGCTCGGCCAATAGGAGGCCGGTGGCTGGATTTCCCCCTCGTCCACAAGTGGCCAAGTCCCCACTCCCCCGTCGTGGTGGATACTTTTGGTACCCTTTGATATTTTCTTTCCTGGCAGGGGCACGGACGTTGGTCGTTGTTGCCGTGTTGCGTCGCCGGCGATCGGGACGGTTCTGGAGGGAGAGTTGTTCGTGGATGGGCGGAGCTTGTCAGGTCGCTCCGGCAGGACCAGCATCCGAAAGCCAGTGCGATTCAAGAGATAACTTGGTACTTGTCGGCAATACTTCCGTATGCTACGTGGTATACGTATGCTGGTATTGATGCTTCAATTTCCACACGACACTGTGTAAACATTGCTTTTCTCACATCGATCATGATCCATCGAGCGCTGTTTTGTACGGTTTCTCAGTTTTAGTTTCTCTCTAGAAGCGAATCCGAATCACTTTTAACATCGTTTGGCTGCATGAAAAGATTTTTCATATATTCTTGAAAGAGGAGTAAAAGAAACTTCGTCTTGTTAAAAAAAAATCCATAGAAATAGATAGCTTTCACAAAGAATACCAAAACTCTGTCTGTGAATAACATCTCAAATGCGACCCTTTTTTTACTATAGTTTCACAAAGAATACCAAAACTCTGTTAGTAAAGAATTAACAGTAAAATGCAGCTGCTACATGGTTGGAAGCGGCGGATCACAATCAAACGAAACTGGTCTGTGCCTCTGTAGGCCGTCTCAAGTGATTCATGGGTGAAGCATTTCACCATTCGGCGCAGATTCTACTGATTTCTTGGTCGAAAACTGGAACATTTCTGCTAGCCAAACGCACCCGTAGTCCTCTGTTCGGCTCCTTGGCTGGGCACAAGATGATTTTCAGGTGGATTTTCTCCATCAGGCATCAGTCAAAAAGCATTTTGAGCTGGCCGTCATTGATGGAAACTTTGAGGTTCCGGCTCTGAAGGAACTCCATCTCTCGGAACTGACGCGCCAGAGTTTTAGCTTGGTGGGCCGGAAGCTTAGGTGGGCTGAATGTACAGTAGAGGAGGGGAAGTCAGTTTCAGTGTTTCACTTGAGAGAAGTTTTAGAGTGTTCGTAACATGCTACTCAGTGTAAAATTAGACAAAATACTGAACAAAAAATTGGCACGTGCCGTGCAAATCATTCCACCTCACCGACCCCACGTATTCTCCGATCCTGACGTGCACATGGCTCGCCATTTTGTTGTATAATCTTAGAAACAGAGAACCAGTACGTATCTGTGTGCGTGCAGAAGAGGGGAAAAAAAGATAAAAGGGAGTAGGACGAAACGTGTCGACTACTTATATGCGTATGCCACGAAACGCCCCACAGCCATGCTTGGCTTAACCTGGCTGAAATTTCTGACGACAAGCAGACACCGATCCATTGAACACATGTGGTTGTAGCAAAGTACAGTACCTAATTAACCATTGAACGACCAGTGGTTAAGAGTCACTACACAGTAAGGCATCAGGTAGTGGATGACTTGAGACGACGACGACGAGGAGCAGCGCTAGCCAAACCAGCGCGAGCCGGCTCGCGACAAGACAAACTCGCCGTAGTTTTCATCCTACTCACCCGTGAGGAGCTGGGGGTCTAAAAGGCGCGCACTTTGGGCACCGACCAGCCCCTCCTCGCCGGTTCCTGTCGCCGTCGCCGGCCACACACCACCCGAGTATAGTAAGAAAAAAAATTGCACGCGCGTTGTGGTGTGGTTTGCACACTCGTTATTGCATTGCGTTTTGCATATTTGCATCCCCATGTCGTCCTCGTCGATCGCTCTCCTCGACCGCAAGGAAAGGAAAAACTACCGCTCCGTGCGCTGCTAGCTGAGCAGCGCGGCTGGCCTCACGCTGTGCAAGCAAACCTAGCAAGCGAAACCGCGGCGCCGGCGCGGCACGTGTGCGGTGTCCGGGCCAAAAAGTGTGGATGGCCTCGGTGCCCAACCCATAGCAGCTCTCTGTAGCAGGCTAGCAGCAGCAGCAGCCACTCCACGTCGGCTCGCGCACGCTTTTCCCCGTCGCGCTGGCTCTGGTCTCTGCGCGCTCCACTATGGCCTTAACCCTTAAGCAAGCAAGAAGCAACTAAGCAAGCCTGTGATCACCCAATTTATTTCCGCAAGGAAAGAAGGAACCTTCGCTGGCGGCTGGCGCGCTCGAACGGCTATATAAGCACCACCAGCGCCAGCACTCAGACGCCTCCATGGCTTGTAGCCTTCACCAGAAATCCTAATCAACTGTGCTCGTGTCATCCACTCTACCAGCTCTAATTTACACTTGAGGAGAGAGAGAGAGAGAGAGAGAGAGAGAGAGAGAGAGAGAGAGAGAGAGAGAGAGATTAATTGTTAAGCTGCAGCTGTGAATTAGTTTGTGGGCGAGAGTGAGGAAACCAAGGGGAGCTGGAGGAGGAGCCCTGTTCGGCGGCTGCTGACCGGCCCGGCACCGACATGCGCGGAGCGTCACAGTGGCACTCCCACCGCAGCAAGCGCGCCCCGTTCGACGACGCCGCCCTCTCCGCCGCCGCCGCCAACAAGCTGCTGCCCTGGCCGTGCCAGCAGGCTCACCATGCCGTCCTCCTTCCTGGCCTCTGCTTCCTCTTCCGCTTCGTCGCACCTCTCTTACCTGATCCCTGCTAGTGCGCCGCCTCCCCTCCTCGTGGTACGTACGCAACTACGATAGCTGCATCCTCTTTGGTGCGCTTGTTCGTGCAGCGATGCACGGGAGTGATGACGTGCCATGTGTTCTTTGTTCTTGTCAGGGGCAGGGGTACAGTGTCGATGGCCTCGCCGGCGTGCCGGCAGATGGTGGTGGCGCCGTCGTGGACGCCGCGGCGGTGGCGCCGCCGAGGCATCATCATCAGGGTGCCCGGAACGCCGCCGCCGGCGCGGGCCACCCGCCGCTGCCGCGGCCGCCGCCGAGGCAGTGCCCGCGGTGCCAGTCGGGCAACACAAAGTTCTGCTACTACAACAACTACAGCCGCGCGCAGCCGCGGTACCTCTGCAAGGCGTGCCGCCGCCACTGGACCGAGGGCGGCACGCTCCGCGACGTGCCCGTCGGCGGCGGACGCAAGAACAGGCGCGGCGGCAGCAAGGGCGGTGCCGCCGCCGCGAAGGCGTCCGCCTCGGCCGCGGCCGCGACGACGCAGGCGCAGGGCGGGAGCGGCGTCGTCGTCGGAGGCGGCGCCGACACGTTCCCGGACCTCCTGCGGCAGCTGGTCCAGTTCCAGCCGGCCGCGGCCGGGGGCGGGTACTCCATCGACCTGGGCGCGTGGCAGCAAATGGCCGCTGCCACGGCGCCCCCGCTGGTGGGCGGTGATGTCAGCGCGCTCGGAGGGACGGCAGCGGCGGCGGCGGAACCCAACTGCGGTGCCTTGCAGTACTGGGGCGGATGGCAGCAAGATGACATGCCCGGTCTGGATGGGTCTTGCTAAAAGTACGTGGAGTACTAGACTAGTACAGTAGTGCTTGTATCAGTGAGTATATGTTCGTGCCTACCTATACGTGTATATGTATGCGTGTACTGCAAACATACGTACGATCGGATTGTTTTTGCTAGTTTTTGTGCCCGTAACATGTGTTCTTAGCGTACTCTGCTGGTAATAATACTGCTATGGTCGTCCAATCATCCTACTGGCAAAGGCAGAGTTTTGGATCGTGGACAATTGTAACATTATTTTCTTTTGGGGTCAATTTGTCAACCAGTTAATACGTAGTTCTTCTTGACGCTAAAGTTAAGCGAAAACTCTAAGCTATTCATGTCTATCATATATTTCAACATTTTCCATGTGCGTATAAAATCTTATACAGCTAGTAAAAACCATTGTTCGCCTAAACGGCCGTTTAGCCCGTTTACACGCCGTGTAAACACTACACAGTGCCTAACTGTGTCCGTTTAATCATCCGTTTAGCCCGTTTAATGGCCGTTTAATCTGTTTAATTGGCCGTTTAGTCCGTATAGTGAGCTAAACGGTGGGTGACCGATTGTTTACCGTTTAACGTTTAGGATAACATTGGTAAAAACCACCGGAAAATAAGTAATGGGAAAAGAAGCCATGACAGACATGAAATCTCCAGGCCTGGTTGGTTGAGTGACGAGATTTTGGCCTGGCAAAGTCTTGGCAAGCCAAATTGTTGGGCACAAAAATTTACCAATGTCAGCCAAAATGTGAGATGTGAACAACATTTTAGTAGTAAACCAAATAGCAACAAAAAATTACCAACTTTTACCTTGTCAAAACATGGGCATGCTAACATTATGACACCCAACCAATCAGGCCCTCCATAGCCCTCCATTCAGTAAACCACCTACATCCAACCATCCTCATATGGGCTTCCTCCTACGCCTACGACGACCCAATGCCCCCGCCCACCGCCGCCTCGCCGGCTCCATCGCGCCTCCACCGCCGCTCCCTTTCACCACTGACACTAATAGTCGGTTGAGCTCCCCCGCCGCCACCGCCTCCCTTGGCTCCGGTGCCGACCCAACACCTTCGTCGTCGCCTTCCTCCGCCTCCTCGCGCTAACAACCTAGCATGAGCCGGCCATCGTCGCCGCCAACCCTGTCCGACCGTCATCCCCTGCCGCACAACGGGACGACGTCCTCGCCGCCCCGCCTCGCCGCTGTCTCAACCGTCCCTACCGCTGGTCTGCGCGTGCCTCCCCAAGACCTTTTCTAGAGAGCCGTCAACCCCAGAAGCTCCAACCCCGAACCCGAAGGCCAGCAGCGGTGCAACGAACAGCGAGGCGGAGGCGGCGGCGGTCACGAGGTTGAAGAAAAACAATGGGAGGGCACGGTAGGTGGGTCTAAGCTGAAAGTGGGAGGAGGCAGGGTGTGCGGTGGATGCGCTAGCGTCGTATATGCGACACATAGCAAATCCGTTTCCACACGTCGCACAGTCAAGCAGGTTCTCAAAGAATATACTCCGGTAGCCGGTGTGGTACACGGACTGCACCAGACCAGCCAGCAAGCACGCCTCAGCGATGATGAATGTCACCCTGTGTAGGACAAGCAAGTCAAAAAATGCACACAAAACAATGTTTCAGACACTAGGGGTAAATCCTCTGCTTTGGATAAACCAGACAGTTCGAAGGGTTATGGCTGTTAAAGTTTTGAGTTGCCAAATTTAACAAAATACAATGAAGCCACAAACTCAGTTCTGCCACAAATGGAAAAAGTTTATATCACCCCCTCACCTATGGGGGTGGACTACATAACCCCCAACCTATGAAACGGTCTATATCACCTCCTGAACTTTCGAAAATCGGTCAAATTACCCCCTAAAGCAGTTTTAAAAAATCACATTAAATCATAGAAAAATCATAAAATGGAAATTCCAATTGTGTTGGACTCCAAATGAGTAGATCTACACAGTGAACATGTAATATGGTATACTTTAGTACTTTTTTTGTTGTAGCTTTAGATCTATGTTTTTTCTTTATAACTGTAAAAAATTGTACTACAACATACCATATTATACGTTCATTGTGTAGATATGCTCATTTGGAGTCCAACACAATTGGATTTTTCATTTTATGATTTTTCTGTGATTTATTATGATTTTTCAAAACTGTTTTAGGGGGTAATTTGACCGGTTTTCGAAAGTTCAGGGGGTGATATAGACCATTTTATAGGTTGGGGGGTTATGTAGTCCACCCCCGATAGGTGATGGGATGATATAGACTTTTTCCGCCACAAATCAACTTCTGGTAATTCTACTGGTTCTAGATTTTCAGAGAAACTTCCCCAAATCCCATTACAGATCACGTTTGCAAATGCCATCTATACAAAATGACAATTTATAAACAGTGAATAGGTTCTTAAAAATATCAGAAGGCTAGCATTAGGAACATCTTTGTCTCCGATCCACCGTGAGATATAGGCAATGTTAGCCTAATGCATTCCCATTACAGAACACGGATCAGCTAAATAAGTTCTATACCAATGATCAACCTGACAAGTGCAAAATTGAGAACTTTAGCACCACCATGCGAACAACACCACAAGTCCACAACACTGGAAGAATCAACAAATACTGATGTCAACACAGGCCGAGTCTGGAGCTCATGCAAGAATATGGATGGCATGAATTTTTACTGCCCCGCATTTTCATCAAGTAAACTTAAGAAACTAGTTATTTCGTTAGATCAGTCTCAAAATAAGTGACCTGCATACAAATATTGACCAACACTCGTGGAGTTATAAATCCTACCACTATAATGTTGATGCTTACATTTCATGTATTTATGCAGGAGTTGATGGCTACCTAACAGACGTCAACATATTGCTTATCCTTCGTTCAAAAACATATTGCTTATCCATCTATTTCTGTCCTTAAGTTACTATTTGTGGCTTTTTTAAATACATAACTTTTGCTATATATCTAGACATAGTATATACTCCTTCAATATCAAAATATTTATCGCCGTTGACTTTTCTAGCAAAGTTTGACCATTTGTCTTATTCAAAAAATTATTGCAAATACATGAAAAGATAAATCAAATTATATTTAGCTTATGTTATTCAAATTACTATTTTTATGCCAAAAACTTTAGCTTCGTTTTTTGGTATTGTGTTCCTCAAGGCAAAATAGCTGATTGTATTAAAAATAAATCAAAATTTGATTCTCTGCATGAAAACGATGATGATATTACCAACAACATCTGCAACAGCAACAACAAACTTTGGCTGTGCATAGACAGCTACAGGTAATTGTATTTGCAGCTGTGGTTATTCAACTGCATAATATTTGTTATAAGATCTTCTGCGTGTGTTCTTAAAAAAAAGATCTTCTGTGGATGTGGTGATATGACTGAGGATGATGAATATAAATAGTATAGTGATTTTCCTCTAGAAGAAAAGCCAATACAAAATAGTAATTTGGCTCTGGAAAGGCCAATACGAATAGTAATTTGGCTTTCTTAATTTGCTCGCTCTTTATTTTTACAGGATTAGATTGGCACAGCTTGTGCATATGAAAAGCTACTATATCTGTATCTAGAAAAGCCAACACAAATAGTAATTTGGCTCTAAAAGACCAAAACAAATAGTAATTTGCCTTTCTCAATTTGCTCGCTCTTTATTTTATCCTTCTGGATGTATCTGTACGCATATGTGTGTACTGTTTTCCTTAACTCTTAATATAGCTGGTTCTTGATAAAAAAACAACGCATAAATAGCTGCCTCAGGCCCGTGTCTAGATAAACACCCGGCCCATTCACATTTCAGAAGCAGTGCGCGATCGCTCCAAGCATAGTACAAGCCCAAACTAAATCCAAACATGTCAATGGAGGCAACACGTGCCGCAGCTTCTTCCCTGCCCACCTCTGCCATGTTCAAGGCATTCCTGCTCGCGCTCACGGCAGCGTGGCTCCTCCAAACCCTACTACGCCGGCGGCGGCAGCGGAAGCCGCTCCCGCCGGGTCCGGCGCCGTGGCCCGTCGTCGGCAGCCTGCCGGAGATGCTCCTCAAGAAGCCAGCCTTCCGCTGGATCCACCTCGTCATGAAGGAGCTCGGCACCGACATCGCCTGCCTCAAGCTCGGCGGTGTCCACGTCATCCCCGTCACCTCCCCCGCCATCGCCCGCGAGGTGCTCAGGAAGCAGGACGCCACCTTCGCCTCCCGCCCGCTCACCTTCGCCTCCGAGGCGTTCAGCCACGGCTACATTGACGCCGTGATGTTACCCTACGGCGAGCAGTGGAGGAAGATGCGCCGCGTGCTCACCGCCGAGATCGTCTGCCCCTCCCGGCACAGGTGGCTCGCCGGCAAGCGCGCCGACGAGGCCGACAACATCACACGCTACGTGTACAGCCTCGTCACGTCGTCCGGCGGCGTTGACGTCAGGCACGTCACGCGCCACTACTGCGCCAACGTCATCCGCCGCCTCATCTTCAACCGGCGCTACTTCGGCGAGCCGCAGCCCGACGGCGGGCCCGGCCCACTGGAGGTGCAGCACGTGGACGCCGTGTTCGATGCCCTGGGTCTCCTCTACGCCTTCTGCGTCTCCGACTACATGCCATGGCTTCGAGGCCTCGACCTCGACGGCCACGAGAAGCAGGTCAAGGAAGCCAACAGGACGGTGAACGAGCTCCACGACATGGTCATCGACGAGCGTTGGAGGCAGTGGAAGAGCGGCGAGAGGCAGGAGCCCGAGGACTTGCTCGACGTGCTCATTACACTCACCGGCGCCGACGGCAAGCCGCTGCTCACCATGGAGGAAGTCAAAGCTCAGTGCCAGGTACCTCATGCACGTCACATTGTCACATGCATATTGGCATGCATTCTGCTGCCATGCGTGCAATGCACGAGACCATATATTTTTTTCGAACAATTCACGAGACCATTTTTTTTTCCCAATTCACGAGACCATATATCGGGAACAAACTAATAAAATATATGTTCACTATAGTACACGTATTATTGACCGAGAGTTGCATTGCATTTGCAGGACATGACGATGGCGGCCGTGGACAACCCGTCGAACGCGGTGGAGTGGGCGCTAGCGGAGATGGTGAACCGGCCGGAGATGATGGAGAAGGCGGTGGCGGAGCTCGACGCCGTCGTCGGCCGTGACCGGCTGGTGGAGGAGGGCGACATCCCGCGGCTCAGCTACCTCAAGGCCTGCATCCGCGAGGCGTTCCGGCTGCACCCCGTGGCGCCCTTCAACGTGCCTCACGTCGCGCTCGCCGACGCCACCGTCGCCGGTTACCACATCCCCGAGGGCAGCCACGTCATCCTCAGCCGCATCGGCCTCGGCCGCAACCCTGCCGTCTGGGAAGACCCGCTCCGGTTCGACCCTGGCCGGCACCTCGCCGCCGGCGGTGACGATGTCACGCTTGCCGAGACCGACCTGCGGTTCATCTCTTTCAGCACCGGTCGCCGCGGGTGCGTGGCGGCGGCGCTCGGCACCGCCATGAGCGTCATGCTCTTCGGCAGGCTGCTCCACTGCTTCACATGGAGCAAGCCGGCTGGGGTCGAGGCTGTCGATCTTAGCGAGTCAAGGAACGACACCTTCATGGCCAACCCGCTGGTGCTGCATGCCCAACCACGGCTGCCAGCGCACCTCTACGAGGGAATGCATGGTAATCCAGCATCATGTCAGCCAGAATGAGCCGTGTCACACAAAATCCGAGCTCTCCATCCGATGTGTGCTAGCTGCGGCGATTAATAACAAGGCGCGCCTGGAATACAGGTGGCGCGAGAGCTTTTTTTTTTCATGTTTAAAAATGAAGGATGTTATAGTTTTGTAATATGCCAGACTTGGCATACTTTGGCCCCGCAGATGAGCTTGTAGCTCAGTGGTAGAGCATCCAGTTGAGGTGCCACCCACCCAGGGCTCGAACCCTGGGTGCTGCACGATAAAAATCCCCCTTGCTGGTGCGCCAGGGTTCGGGGGGTTTTTCCGTGGCCGGGAGGCGAAGTCGCTTCCTCTTAATGAAAAACGGTGGGGTGCCTCTCTCCTTCTGGTCGCGTTTTTTTTGGCATACTTTGGCCCCAGTTTTGTCCATGATCAAAGACGAAAAGTTAGAGATTATTTCTTCGAGATATTTCAGTGTTGATTCTCTCCTTCTGGTCGCGTTTTTTTTGGCATACTTTGGCCCCGGTTTTGTCCATGATCAAAGACGAAAAGTTAGAGATTATTTCTTCGAGATATTTCAGTGTTGATTCTCATTGCTGCAACCCATTGCTTGAATTGTTGAATTTTAGATGGCTAAACTTTCCTGAGAGTAGTGAAATATTCGCCAGCCTCATCCAGCCACACAGACATACTAACGCACGTGTCCACAACCTACTAGGCAATGCTCTGATCACGACATCAGCCTTCTCCACGGCATTCTTTCCGAAAGGATTCGTAGGGATGCCACGTTTATGCAAGTCAAATTAAACATGAAGCTGCATGTCTACTTGAATGTGCAAGCTACCTTCGGAGGCCATGGGTACGCATGGAACAAAAGCCGAGGCTCCCTGCTTTGGCGCTGAGAAAGTGCCATGGACGCACATATTCTGTCAGATGGAATGCCGCAGTAGAAGTGTGTTTCTTCCTTAATTAGCTGCCATGTCCTGAAACATAAGAAACGAGGAACAGAAACGTGGACGTAGAACACCATTTTGAAATACTATCTCCATTTTAAAATATAGGTCGTTTTGACATTTCTAAATTCGTTGATTTCGCTATGCATCTAGATATAACGTATGTCTAGATGCAAAACAAATTTATGAATCTAAAAATACCAAAACGACCTGTATTTTGGAATGGAGGTAGTACTTAGGAACGAGGGGTATACATCTTTAGTATGTTATAGTCATTTTTAGCTGTTATTATGGTCAAAGCAGCATAAGTATCTGTAACCTGCCAAAAAAAAGTCTAGCTGTGACCCTGATCGTTATAGATTTATGTTGGAATTTTCTTTTTCCTATTTTGTCATGAGGAAGCCTAAACTCTGATTTACCCTGAATCCAACGAAGCAAATCACCATAATAATAAGAGGGTTGTTACGGTGCTTGCGAGGAACCTGAGGTTCCCCCACCAAAACTAATCTCACCGTAAGAGGAAGAATTTATTATAAACAAGGACAATATAGTAATTGTATCTCTTCTAATTAAGGCACTTCCTCCCGTTGCACGTCATTAAGTCTGCTGCGCTCCTGCTTTCCTCCGGCGAGCGCTGCACGTGGTTCCACCCCTCAACCTCGATGCGGCAGGAGTGGGATTGGCCGATAGGGCACTACTGCACGGAGGGGATGAGGCCATCAGGGCATGAAGCAGCGCCGGCAATGACGGGGACGGGGTACTCCTCGGAGTCATGTGATGAGTAGATTTGCCAGACAGGAGCAAAGGGGCGTCGGCGTCAACTGCAGGCTGCAGCGGAGATGCGGCGGAGTCGGCTGCAGGATCCGATCGATGCAGCGGTGGCAGAGTCAGGTTCGGTAGAAGATGATTTGGGCCGATCCAACATGGGCCGACGTGCGAATTGATGAAAATACCAGTTATACCCTTTGCGTTCAGTTTTTAAAATAGTTCCTGACCCAGAAAATATAGGTACCAGGTCCACATATTTGGTTCCTTGTAACTGGTTCCTCTCACTTTTTTACCATTGGATCTGGGCTCATGGACGGCTCTTAAAATTCTCGAGCACCATAAAAATTGTCTAATAATAACGCAACCATAAGAACAGCAACCGTTTGCTGGCTCAATTGAGGGGGGCATGTGGGGGTGCGCCAAAGGCGCGCCAAGTTTTCTAATTTTAACTTAAACACGGTATAATTTGACAAGGGTTTATTGGAAATATGCCATTACAACTTTCACAGGTTTGAAATATACCATTACAATTCATAAAATTGGAAATTTGTCATCACATACCCCTTCACATGTTTTTCAACTTATTTGGACCAAATTACCCTTCTTCTTCCTCTCCGTCTCGTCCGTGCCATGTTGAAGGCGTGTGCTAGGATCCTGCCTCCGCCGCTGCTCTTTGTCCCAGCCCCCGCGACCCGCTCAGCCCGGCCTCGCGCACTCGTCCCTGGCGTTGTGACTGCGCTCCGTCCCAACCCTGCGCGAGCTGTGCCTCGAGCGGGTGAGGCGCGACAGCAGTTGGAGTGGGGGCGACGCAACAGCGGTGGAGTAGGGAGGAAGGCCAGCGCAAGCCGTAGGGGAGTGCGACGGTGTCCGGAGCGGGGAGGGAGGCCGGCACAGTGTAGCACGGTGGGGGCCGGGACAGGGAGAGAGGCTGGCGCTGGTCGTAGGGGAGCGCGGCGGTGGCCAGAGCAAGAAGGGAGGCCGGCGCATGGGAGGTCGCCGAACCTGGAGAGCGAGATGGGGCCGATGAGCTCCTCGATTTCGACTGCGACAGAGGGCTACGGCGGCGCTGCTCTTGCTGCGACTTGCCGCCTTGTGCCAGAGGGGGGAGGTCGGAGGGCCGGCGTGCAGGTCGAGCTCGGCCGGCAATGGCAGACGATGGAGGAAGATGGAGTTGGGGAAGAAGAGTTAGAGAGAGTAGGAAGAAGACAGGGGCATTTTTGTCCATAAATTTTTATAAAAGCATCGAACAGGTACGCAATGACATATTTCAAACTTTTGAGCGAATTGTAATGGCAAGTTTCCAATATCGTGAATTGTAATGACATATCTTCAACCAATGAAAGTTGTAATGGCATATTTCCAATAAACCCATTTGACAATGAAGACAGGAGTTTCTTTCACAAAAGGTGAGATTAGCTGTGGCGCTCAGTCAAATATAAAACTATATTTAATCAAAACAAATATACTACTGAGCCTATAATAACAAGAACACAATGGTGCCGTTGCATGTGTGCTACGCTTACGCGAGTCCAACAAAATATATCAAACTAGACTTTGCCGGATTGGAGTTCGTCGTACCATTGGCTCCATCCCCGAGTGGAGATCGATATCGCCCGACAATTTTTCGTCGTGATGACTCTTCCGAGAATTCCCTGTTTTTGTTCGGCTGAAGATCGCGTCCATGATGTTCGTGTAATCGTGTTTCCCGTACGGATTTTCTATACACCACATATGCGGTGGGATCTCGTCTGACGCACATCTTTGAACCCCGCGTCGCATGCATAGAGCGGCCTACCTACCTACAAACTTTCTGTCTGACTCGCTCCTCTCCGTCGAGAGCAGCACGCCGCAGACCTGATCTTCCATCATTTTCTGTGCTGGCTATTTATTTCACTCCGTGCAAGCAGGTTGTGGATTACGTTAATCAAACTCTAAGGAAAAAATATATTTTCTAAACGAAGCGTTAAATTTAAATTCTGATTTCACCACTATATTTGTTAGGAACGATGAGATCTTCAAAACTAGACTACAGTTAACTATGCTTAAATATTTTTTATATGGAACATTTTTTTAAAAGTTGGAACAATCGATTAAGAATCTAGAACATTACTCATAGAGCAAAATTCGTTGTTCCGGATTTACAGTAAAATTGTTCCAACTTCAAAAAGAAATGTTCCACATAGAAAATTGTGCAAATATATGTAAGTGAGGTTTTATTTTAAAGGTCTTATTCTATAGAATATGATGATATGATTTAATTTCAATTTAGATGTCTGGTTTAGAACATATAACCTTTTTCAATCATTCATCTTTTTGAAATATGTGTCGCCTTTCATCTCAACTAATTGCGGCAACATTAATGTTGCATGCAGAGCTGAGTCTCCCGGGTAAGGAGGCCTTGGAAGATGTACGGCTTTGGACGGGACACCGCACGTACGGGAGCCAGTCGCTCCCGTTTCCCGTACGTCTACACTTGAGTTTGCTACGGTGTCATACCACATGAGGTCGGCGTTTAGCGTTCAGCGGAGTTAGCGTCTGAAGCACCCCGCCGCTCTTGCAAATTGAAGCCGAGAAAGGCCCCCCTCAGCCAAGCTCAACAGATTTTTCTTCTCACATAATACTATTAAATTAGCAGCAAAATGTAGGTAGTCTATCGCTAGTTTCCTGCTGCCCAAGGTTTCCAGAACAATTGTTCGCTATTGATTTTTCTTTGGCTGAGATTGCTTCTTCCAAGTACTGCTGACGGTTCTATGCATGAAAAATGTTTGAACACACGATAGTTTTGGATCTACAGCTAGTAAAAACCATTGGAAAAATATTAATGGGAAAAGAAGCCGCGGCACAGGAAATCTCCATTGAGGTCTGGCACCAAGCCACCAACAGCCCAGTTATCCTCATAAGTCATACATGGGGTCAGATACCAGCAGGACACAATATGTGCAAAAGCTAAGAACACAAATATCTCAAAAGGAAAAGGCTAAAAAAACAAATCAAAACTTGTTACTACAACGCACCTAAGCATATTTCCCTTTTTTCCCCTCTATGGCAAATTATCGTATTTATAGTAGAGATACAGTTACAACGGGGTCATGCCGATGGTGGCTTCACGGCGGTGGAAGTTGACCCGCGCCTTGGAGAAGAAGTAGTAGTAGGCCGAGGTCAGCACGCAGGTGAAGAGAGCGAACGCCGCACCGGCTCCCAACGTGCCCTTCCGCACCGTCGCACAGTCAGGCGGGTTCTCAAAGAACACCGTCCGGTAGCCGGTGTGGTACGCGGACTGCACCAGACCAGCCAGCAAGCACGCCTCAGCGATGATGAATGTCACCCTGCGTACGACAAGCCAAAAAAATACAATCAGAAATGTACACGAAACAATGTTTCAAACACGAGGACACGGAATCTTGGATAAATCCCTCTTCTTTGGATAAACCAGACAATTTGAAGGGGTATTGCTGTTAAAGTTTTTTTGTATTGCCAAATTAAGCAAAATACAATGAAGATGCAAACTCAGTTCCGCAACAAATCAACTTCTAGTCATTATATATCTACCGATTCTAGACATTTTCAGACAAACTTATCCAAACCCAGATACAGATCACGTTTGCAAATGCCAACTAAACAAAATGGTAATTTATAAACAAATAAGAGGCTCTTAAAAATATCAGAAGGCCAGTATTAGGAACTTCCATCGGTGACATTCCTTGTTCCCGACCAATCATGAGATATATGCAATCCTAGCCTAATGCTTTCCCATTACACAGCACTGATCAGCTAAATAGTTCCATACCAGCATGGCGGCATCAACCTGACATGTGCAAAATTTAAAACATGGATATATATTGGGTTATATATACTTTAACACAACCATGCAAACGACACCACAACACTGGAAGAATCGACAAATGTTGATGTCAACACAGAACGAGTTTGGAGCTCATGCAGGCATATGGATGACATGAATTTTTACTACCCCACATTTTGATTAAATAAATTTAAGAAACTGGTTATTTCATTAGATCGGTATGAGAATACTCCTAGATAATCCCATACCCCACAAGACCATGCAGTCAGCATAACGAATACCTACTCAAGGATTCATTGGCTGAGCATGTCCTTAACAGATATAGCATTGACCGGAGCCATCTTTTTTCAGCACCAGTACTCAGAAGCCGGCAACTAAGTTTGGTGATCTTTCTTATTGTCACTGACATAATCTATGACCCCTTCATTCTGACCAATTCAGCATTAGCAGTCACAGTCACAGATGACCAAAGGCTAGAGTACAATATACTACTAACATTTTCGGCATTTTAATCATTCATATATAGAGCTGATACCAAGTTCCCACTGGAGCCAACACTACGCTATCATTCCAATAATTATGCCCACATGTGCAAAAGCACAAAGCTTGTAAAATATAATTTTTCATGATTGAGATCAGTGGCTAACATAAAGCCTTTTGTCCGGCACTATACATACAGAATTTAGAGTTTGTCAACTTCAAAACATTGTACCCTTTGTCTGTTAAATTCATGAAAGAATCAAAGAACACATTCCAACTAGAAAATCCAGTAAACTCTGCTAGTCTAAAATAATTGATTGAACATCTTAGGAGCCTTTGCGACAAGAGCGGGCAACTAGCTCTCTTGATACTAAGAAAACTATTAGCAGCTTAGTAAGCACAGAAATTTCATAATTCTCTACATGTGAACAAGCACGTGCACAATCCATCGGCACTACCCATCAAATTACTTTTACAGCATGCTGAATCTCAAAGATTACTTCTACACCGCACAGAGAACAAGCCTTTCCAATTGAGTAAATTGCATTGACCGCACGAGATTTCCGGCAAGCCTAACTACTAGTCAATGCCTCTGCTAAGCAACATCGGGGTTGAGTCGTTGATCCAACACGCTTTCCTGCACACACATAGCTCTTGACTTTTTGGTAGCCCCCGACACGGACAGCTAAGATTCCTACGCTAATCGCTAAATTTGCGCGACATTGCTTAAACAAACCAAGAAAGCACCGCAGAACGTGAACAGACCGGCGTGCGGGCCCCGCCCGTCAGCCTCACGTGGGAAGTCAAGGTGGCGAGCTGGAGCAGGAGGGAAGAGGAGATGGGGGGATGAGATTGGGATCGGCGGGGATGAAGAAGAGGTAGTACCAGGAGGAGAGGAAGAGGACGAGCGCGCATGCCCTGGCGCCGCCGGGCCGCAGCGCGGCTCCGCAGCAGAAGCAGCGGCTGGCGAACGCGGCCACCGCCTGGCCCACGAGCAGCAGCGCGAGCGCGACGCCGCCCAGCGCCGTGACAGCGTCCGGGCGGTACGCGCAGTACGTCCAATCCTTCCGCTCGTCCGTCTCCAGCCTCGCCTGCGGCAAAGGAGAAGAAGAAGCGGCGGCGGCCGCGGCGTCAGAAAAGGAAAGGAAAAAGGAAAAAAAAAACGCAGACATGGAAGGAACAAGGAAGAGGAATGTACCGAGGGGCGACTCTGCACGGCGCCGATGGCGAGGCCGAAGGCCGCGAGGTCGGCGACGAGTATGGCGGCCAGCACCGCGGTGGAGCCGGCCATGGCGGGGGGCGTGGTCGGCGGTAGGCGCCGCGGTCAGCAGAAAGGCAGGAGCTTTTTGGTTGGTCCCGCGATTTTCAGATGTGCGAAGCGCGTCCTGGCTCGGGCAGGTTTGCAAGTCGGGACGGGACAAATGGGAAGGAGAGGGGCGGCGTGGCGGCGCGTCTGATCTGGTCATCGTGGGCGCCCGTGGCCGGCCGGCTCGGCGTGCCGCGCCGTGTGAAGCAATGAGTTTCCTTCGTTTTTTCTTTCCCCACTCAAGGGCGCTGATTAGAAGCTGCGAACGGTGGTGGTTAGGCTAATATTTTAAAGCTTCTGCGAAAGCTAATATTTTGTTTTTTTATCTGACCGTTGGATATGGAAGGAACGGTTCAGACGTTGCCCAAGCCCCCAACGTCCATTCACGAACTTGGGCCGGATTCTGTCGGATGGACTG